>PVLD010015121.1:0-49839 GCA_004027595.1 Dinomys branickii | reverse complement strand
ATTTCCTGGTTCCCCTGTATCCTCACATTCAAAACTTGTTCTGGGTGGGGTTGAGTTTTGAGACTGCGTTTTGTTCCTCTGTTTTCCCATTTTTGGGTATCAGATTCAAAATGTGGAGCTATAAATTCCACAGACAGTTCAGCAGGCAAAGGTCTGCTGCAGAGGCTGCTCCAATGGTTACTTCTCTTTGGGAGAATGTACCTTAAGCTGTCTCTTTTTTTTTTTTTTTGCGGTACTGGGGATTGAACTCAGGACCCTGCGCTTGCTAGGCAAGCGCTTATTCCACTGAGCTATATCCCCAGCCCCTAGATTTTGTTTTTATATTGTTTTGTAATATATACATTTTCTATGTATGGGCAGGGCTTTACTTTTTAAAATAGATGGTTATAATTCACCAAGACCTTGCCTTTATGGTCAAGGCAATTGAGGTCCATGCTCACCCGCCTGAGTAGCTGGCAGGACTTGCATGCCCCCTTTGGGTCCTATGGTAAGATTTGCTCCCAATGTCCAGATGATGGAGCCATCACCTGGTTGTGTCATTTACCAGTAACATCTGGTTACTCAGGTTAATGGGTATTCGCCCTGCTGTTCCGTTTCCCACTGATACATTCACATGTTGAGTACAAAGTGGAGGTACATCCAACGATACTACACAGTTCCTGTCATCCACCCCCAGCCATCGTATATACTAGGTCCCAGGTCCTGTGGGGTGGACATGCTCTTCCAGATCAGTGCCTCAGTGGTCTGGCATCACTGATCCCAGGCAGAGTGGGTCCAGTGTCGCTGTCAAGGGTCAGTCTGACTGAACAGTGCAGTCCTCCACAGAAGGCCCTCAGCTGCCTCGGTGGGGAGTTCAGAGCACACCCAATAATGTGATTGCTGGTGCGCACGAGGAAACATGCATGCCCACGAGACAATGCTGTTAGTGTGCTCATCCTGGTCACAAGGACAGGGCAGAAAGAGAAACCGTTATAGGGAGATCCCAGCCTTCTGGGAGGAGGCAGGCCACATGCTCATACCGTGATAGGGTCATGGCTGGAATCATCTTAACTCCTGACTTAGAATATCAAATCTAGGCTCCTGCGGCTACCGGGCTAAGGGAGTTGTGGGCTACATCCACCACCCTCAGCCACAATGTCACTCCCGTTCAGAATGGTGGCTCCAGCATCAGCTAGAGAGCACAGGGAGGCCTTCAGTGGCCAAGCTGAGGTCCAGGGCTGTATTTCTACAGCGTATGTAAGCCCTCCCCGCAGGGGTTCTAAGAGGAATACTGAATCACCCACCAGGGGGTCTGTAGGCCAATCCTAAATCCACTTAAAGCAGCCTCCCACATAGGCTCCAATGAAGGAAGGATTAAGACCCCTTTCATCACCTCAGGACCCTGCTCCATGGGTCAAATACACAGACAGACTGGCTGTGCTTTCAGAAGGGGATCCAGTGGGCTGTCATCCATACATCGGAAGCTGGTCATTGAGCAATGGAATGGCCTGGGGTAAGACCCACACCTACCCAGTGAACTTTGGCACCAAATAGGCCAGTTTGGTTTTTAGGAACATGTCGTATCTCTCAATCATACCAGTGGTTTGTGGCCAGAAGGGCACATGAATGTGTCCTGTGACATCATTGTCTCTGGCCCTTATTGTACCTGAGCCCCTATAAAATGAGTTCCCCTGTCAGATGCTATTCCGAGTGGAATCCCATATGGAGCTGTCAACCATTGTAAAGCCTTAGTGGTGTGCGCTTAGTCAGCAGAGGGCAAGGGCAGGCAAAACCTACACCTGTGGCTGTATCTACAGCCACGAAAACATATCGATGTCCCTGTAAGAGAGTCAAGGGCCCAGTATAATCCACCTGCCATTACTGCAATGGATGGGATACTCATGCTGTCGCACCAAGAGTTGTGCGCACTCTCCGTCTTTAGGGGGCCAAATGAGCACACTGGGGACATGCCTTTACCCTGACCTTTGACTCTGCATGAGTCAAGTCCAGGCACTATCACTGTGCTACAACTTGCATAGTACAGGGTCCCATCTGTCCCAGTTCTTTAAAGGCACCACGGTAGAAAGTAGCCTTCAGAGTGGCTACTCTCATGAAGGCATCTGCTAAGTCATTTCCTGGCAAGAGGCGGGGCTTATGTCCTGAAACAAGATACACTACTCAGTGTCTTGGCTATGTTCCCATGAATCTCCCCATTGGTCAGCACCCCACAAGGGACAGCCCCAGTCCTGGGCTGGCCAAGCCAACAACCAGAGCATCACCCCCTACAGGTAACCAACTGTCTGTGCACACATGCAGGGGGCCTTCTTCGTGTATCACAAATAGCCATACTGCCCACAACCCTGCCCATTGGCTTGACCATCCTGTTCCAGTTTCAAACCAGAGTACTTCCATACTGGGCTGGACAGCAACTGCTATCCACTGCGGGGCTGTGCCATGGCTAGATCCATCAGTACAACAGGCATCAGCTGGAGGTCCCTCTTCCCCTTCTGCATAGAGACTAGAGATCAAGTCCTATAGTCTGTCCAGCCAGACGTGTTCCTGGGCTGTGTATGTCATGGGTCCCAAAACTGTTGCCAGTTTGGCTGCCAACAGACTAGCCAAGAAAGAGGCCTACCTTTGGAGGTACATCTCTCAAAGCATGAGAGTGGGGCCTGTGCCAGTCCACTCCTGGGACTAGTTATCCATGTCCGTACCCAGCCTGCTTTAGGGCATTTCATCTGCACTTCCACTGTCAGTTGTCCTGTGATACTTTCACAGGCATGCAGAGCAGCATACACTGCTGCCAGCCGTTTCTCAGTCAGGGAACACTGGCTCTCGAGTCCCTTCCCTAACTGTGACTAAAGCCCAAGAGGGTGCTTTCACTTCCCCTGTTTTTGTCATCAGCCCCAGCCAAATAAATTGTCATCCACATTGACAGGTAGGGTAAATGGCAGGGTAGGGTCAATGACTTGTAGGGCTTGTACCTGTGCAACAGCTCTCTTTGAGTCCTGAAAAGTAGCTTCCGCTGCATCTATCCAGCAAGCAGCTTCTGCTGTGTCTGTCCAGCTCCTTGTCATGCCCCTTTTGCTCACCTGGTATGAGGGGCACAGCAGAAACCTAGCAGCCCACATACACTTGTAATTGGCGTGGGTCTGGTCTTACCAGACCATATAACACACAAGAGTTTGGCAGACAAGCCAGTTCCCCAGACCTTGTCTTCATCCATGACTCATCCCCATGGAATAAAGCTTCCTTCAGACTGTGCACAGTGACTTCTAAATCTGCAAGGCAATCAGGTTAACATAATATTGCCAAAACAGGGACAGTGTGGCTTGGTCCAGGTGGCCAGGTCCTGGGTCACCAGGCCATGACTCAAAGTTAAGCTATGCAAATAGCCTTGTGGCAACATCTGGAGGGTCCATTGTCCGCCATCCTGGGTGAAGGCAAATTGGGGCTGATTGCTAGTGTCAGAGTGAGACTTTACAGTCATCTGCCATGATCCTTCTGGCTTCTGCACAGGCCATACTGGAGAGTCGAAAGGGCTCTGTGCAGGGCATATTATCCCCGCTCCTTCCAATTTCAAGATAGTCTGTCCTACCTCCATACCATGCTTTGCATACAAGAACCTGCATGACCTTCAGGAGAGTCAGCGGTGCATGGTGTGAGTGAGTACCCTCAGACTGCAGTTTTTACCATGAAAATTCACAACTGGAATTCTCCCTGTATGGTGTCTAACCAAGTACCAGTCAGTACACCCACCCCAATATGAATTCAGCAACCAAGGAAACATAAACATCCTATGGGGTAGGGAGGCAGGTGCCTGATCCCCAAAGTCACCTGGGCCTTCCGGACTGTGATGTAGTGTCCTCCATGCCCTTCTATGCGTGCCGTAGGTCCTGTAAAACAGTCTGGGTCGCCGTGTATTAATGCTGACCTGGTTCCAGTATCCACCAATGCTAGTACATGCTGCATAGTTTTGGGGGACCAGTAAGCAGTCAATTCTACATGTGGCCTCAGGTCTCCCAGGACCCCCAAGATCTGGATACCTCAGCCTGTCTCATAATCAGAGTAAGAGGAGGACAATGTCATCTTTTTCTGCTTTGACAGAGCTGCTTTAGCGTTCTGGCCTGAGCACATTGACCAGTATTGTTGCTTAGGGCACAACCGCCTCCACAGAGTCAGCAACACATCCAAAGGCCACCTGTCTAACTGATCTGCAGCAAGGCTGGAAGCCAGTGGGTCTGCCCAGATCTGGTATAGACTGACCTTCAGTGGCCCCATGCCCTGTCCTTCTAGGGATGGCCCCGCTGGCCCAGAGCCCCCTTCTTTTTCTCCTTTGCCGGGACACTTTTTACAGATCTTGCTTTACCTTGGCACTTTACTTCCAAATCTCTCAGCCTGGCCAAGGCATCCACAGCATTGGGGATCAGGCAATCTGTAAAGGAAGCTAGAAGGGGTGCTGCTGACCGCAGCATGCCAGCTGGCCTATTTGCCAAGATCATGTCCTTCATGTCTGTCGTTAGCCATTCCTCATCTGGGCTGTGGTATTGCAGAGCAAACATCCTTTGCTGCATACGCATTTCATGTAGCACAGTTATCAGGTTTGATAGCTGTCCAGTTAGTGACTTGCTCTGGCAAGGCACTAGATCACCTGGATTTAGAATCCAGGATTCTCCCAAACCACCTGGATTCTCCCAAACCAGGTAAGCCACTACCGTCAACCAATGTATTTATTTATTTGGGGTTCTAGGAATTGAACTCAGGACCTCAGGCTTGCCAGGCCAACCAATTCATTACAGTCTGATTACCTGCTTCTGGGGTGGTCCTCTGCACATCCTGCAGAGCCCATCTCAGAGAGGGGGTGCTGGCTATGCTGCTTATTTGGGCTATTTCCTGTGGGTTTAATTTTCTGTTATCAGCCCTATTGTCCCACAGCCATAGCAGCCATGCAGGCACTGTCTCACCCACCTTCTGCTTTAATTGTTATGCCAGCTTCTGCAGCATTGTGGCTATATAGGTCATGTACATTGTGTGGTGGGTAAGCGTAGGTGGGCCTAACCCTGCTCCTCCTTGAGCTAGGGGTTCCTCTACCTCCACTTCTGGATGAATAGCCAGCCTAACGTGCAAAGCCAGGGGATTTCCCCGGGGGTTTCCTCGGCCATGAGGACTTTCCTTCTGGAGACATTCCTGGAGGAGGTCCTGCTTCCCACAGCTCACAGCATGAGCTCTGCAGCAGCCAGCCTTTGCTCAAGGTCCTCCTCTATCTGCTGCCGCTGGTCTACTTGTCGGACAAGGCCATCTGCCTCTCAATGTCCTGCCACATTACCAGTTGTTGGCCCACTCAGGGAGCCCAAGGGAGATTTTCTCGAGTGAGGTCCCCAGATAAAAGAACATAACGCATGTGTGCGAGACATCAGCAACAGCAGCAGGTAGCACCGAGCACAGCAGAGTGCAAGAGCCACCTGCAACTTTATCATATATTTTTTATACAGGTTGTTATCACCTATTTACATTCTTACATGCTGGCCTCATTGGTGCATGTGTAGTTGTCCACTGCTAAGTCATGGTTATATAGTTATGCTCTGATACGCGCTTGTGCTGACAATGGGATCATGTCCTCAGGGCTGTCCAGGAGGGTCCTTACATGCCCTGAGCTTTGACTCAGGCTGAGCAGTTCCCCACAGCATCTAAACATCCCCCCACACCTCCACTAAACAGAGCAATAAATTGGAATATCCCCCTCCAGGTTAATAACAGCAAGCTGACACATGCTGTACTTCATAGATCCTGCCAGATGCCATAAGCTTACTGTAAAATAGTTGTTAGGAGCACTAGGAACTGTAATAGATCTAGGCCAGGGCTGTGTATTAGCATTTACATACTCATAGAGGAAACCAAGTCCTCAGCCAGATTGTTTTTTGCTGTTCAAACACTTGATGATTTACAAAGAATTTTGAATAGTCACTGGATAATCAGCTGTTGTTCTGATCACAAATACCCAAAGAAGAAAGTAAAAAAATTTTTTTAAGCTTTCTTAAAATTAAAAAATGTAATTGTTGCTTTTCAGCTCTTCCCCATTGTGCCTTGGTTCCTGCCTTGCTCATGTAACCACTAGATGGTGCACACTGCAAAACAGTAGCCAAGAAGTAGGCTGCCCCTTACGTTGCAGTAACTAGAAAGGGATGAGGGGAGGGGTACCCAGATATAGCAAATCAAACATGACTCTCAGTTAAATATGAATTTCAGAGAAACAAAATATTGCGTGAAATATATGAAAATTTTTCTTCTTGTTTATCTGAAGTCCTAATTTAACATGTGCCCTGTATTTTACCAGGCAACCTTGACCAGAGAGGATTTGATCACAAGTACTATACCTGTCAGGGCGCAAAAATACTATGCCTGTCAGCTTTTTCAGTATTCATACACCACAAGTTTTGGTGGCATGCTGCTTACTCAAAGTAACAAGTAAGCCAGCAACTGTTATAATTATTCCACAAGGAAAGAAATCTATGTGATGTTGTCTTCAAAATCCAAAAGACTTAACACCTGCTAATCTTCTACTGCCTGGGCCATCCCATGTCCTCATTCTCCTGTTCAGATCACATCTCTTATATAATCAAGACAATGTTCAAGAATACTTAGCAAACTCCCTTGCTTTCATTGACAATGGCTTGATGTGACTTTACCTTATGCCTGCCAGCTCTCAAAATATGTTGGACCTACACTATTTTGAGGAATATGACCTCAGGGTCCAGGGTGTTAGAAGAAAGCATAGAAAGGCATGTGCAAGTAAAGGTTTACATGCTGACAAAATTTAATTACACACATGAATTGGTGTCAAACTCCCGCCCATAGCTGACATCCTTTGGCCAGCCTCAAGTATTTTTCTCAGGAAGAAAAAGGAATGACTTTAACCTACATTCTGAGCTTTTGATAAGCATTGGCCCATCTCCCTGCTTAACTACATGCTTCTTATAAGGAAGGACCATTTTATGGCAGCTTGAATAGAGAACTTACAGCACGATCTTGAGTTCATGGCAGCACACCCTGAGTCAGCATCACACTCAGTGCCCCAGTTTTATAACCCAAGCTGTGGACCTTGGGTCTACCTTTATGACAACTGGGTCCCTGAGGATAACATGGGGAGAAAACAGAAGAAAGGGAATTAGGGAAGCTTGGTTTGGAAAAGTTCTCCTGGAAGGCCACTCAGGTAAAGCCCACTCTGAATCCTGACTATGCTCTAATGTCCTGAACTCCTGAAAGTCAAAATCTCAATCCTAAACCCACTTCCCTTTATTTCTCTTTGCAGTAGATAACATAACAAAAACCCTGCGTGGTTCAACCCACTCCCTACTCTCTGCTCCAGATCTTGTGAACATGCTGTGAAGCATCAACTATCTTTCTTACTCCTGAAACTATGCGGAGTGGAGCAGCCCTCCCTGGGCTACCTCCCATAGGAATAACAAGAGAGTGTTCATTTAACAGAGAGGGGACACTTAGGGACTAAAAGCCTCTTCTTGGTAGCCTCCCAACAAGTTGTGTAAGTTGTTGGACTCTGACAAGTTTAGAGAAGATCATGAGGTTTCCAACTACAGAATGGGTACTTTGCTCCCTCGAAGGGATTTTGCTTTATTTACTTTGTTTTTGCAGTACTGAGGAATGAATCCAGGGCTTCACACTTCCTAGGCAAATGCTCTACCACTGAGTGACACCCTCCGGCCCTCTCTGTGATTTTTGGTATGCCTGCATCAAGGAAAATTTGGGACTTAGTGCTGTTTGATAACCTGGTAAGAGTTGACCAGACAATGATATTATTAAGACATTTTTGCTCTGAATTCCTCAAGTCATTCCAGGCATAAACACAAAAAGGAAATGGATCTGAAATTTGGTCCTAGAGGAAGCTGAGCACCCCTGCGTGGGATAGGAGCGCAGGCATCAAGATGGAGTGAAGTGAGTCATCTTTACCCCCACTGAGAGGCTCCCACCCTATCTGCATGGATTCATTCCACACACATTATTGAGCACCTTTTGTGTGCCAGCTACTGCTGCAGATAAAAACAACACACCACTGTGCAAGCGGGAAGACTGAGACTCAGAGAATTCCCAAGATAACATAGCGAAGGATGCAGCCAAGAGTTTAACCTCAGCAACTTGACTGTAGAGTAGCTGGAGTGTTTAGCCATTACAGAAAATTCACCTATGATTAAAATACAGTCTCTATTCTCAAGGAGATTACACACAGGTGAGGAGTGCAGAAAAGTAACTCAGTAATCACACAGAGACATCAGGTAGTAGAGGAGAGTAATACAGGGCAGTCAGGGAGCTACAGCCCGTGGTAGGTGGACGTAAACGCAGCTGGTCAAGGGAAGTGTCTGGAGACAATGAGGTTTGCAAAACAGGAAGGACCTACCAGGGAAGGAGAGTGCTTCCTTGCAGACAGAGAAGAGCAGGTATAAACTTCCTGTTGTGGTAGGTAGCTTAATAAAGCTAGTAAGGGCTGGAGATGTAATTCAGTAGTACAGCACCTGTTTAGCATGCCTGAGGCCCTGGGTTCAATTCCCAGCCCTGCAAAAAAACAAAACCAAGATCGATAATGAGAGCAGAGGATATAAGTGGCCAACAAGAGTGGTGAGAAGTAGAACCGAAGGAGTAACAAAAGGCCTTTTATTTTTATTTTTTGGTATCGGAAATCAAACTCAGAACTTGCCAGGCAGGTGCTTGTGCCTCTGAGCTATATCCCTGGTCCCACAAGGCCTTTGAAATCACGCTGAAAGTTAGTTTTATTCTGAAACCAAAGAACAACCACTTAAGGATTTGTAAGCAGAGAGGATAAGGTAATCTAAAACTTTACCAAGCTCATTTGAGCAACATTGTAGACAATAAATTGAGGAGGCACAAGCAGAAGTTACAAATACTCAAAAACATCTTCTAAACCTGCTCCAGTCTTTTTTTTTTTGTACCAGGAATCAAACTCAGGACCTAGCGCTTGCTAGGCAGGTGCTGTGCCGCTGAGCTATATCCCCAGCCTGCCTATTCCAGTCTAAACCAGTTGTCCTCCAGGAAAGATGCATGCTTTGCCCTCAGCCCTTTGCTTCACTATCCTCCGGTTAATTCTTATCTCTTTTTTCTTGTCCTGTCTTGCTGAAATATATTTCCACATAAAAAGTAAAAGTTGCTTTATAGGTAAAATATCTTTACTCTGCCCTTCCTCTCAGTAGATAGTTTGGCTAGATATAAAATTCTGACTTGCAAAAACATTTTGCCTCAGAAACTTGAAGGCATTACTTCATTGTCCTCTGGTGATACCAGCCTGGTTCTCTTTCCTTTGGTCTTGTATTCACAAGAATTATCTGGTACCTCGTGTCATCTTGGGCATTACATATCAGCTGTATTTTGGGGGGGTTGTTCTTTGAACATGCCAAACTTTTGCCCCTTCCTGAAAGTTCTCCCTAAATCCCCTTATAGCTGGCTTCCTTCTGTTAATCAAGCCTGAGCCCAAACATCAGCTGAGATGCCCTTTATAAATGGAACTAAACAAATACTGGATGTAGGAAAATATTTTAATTAATTAGTTAAATCTAATTAGTATTTCATGAAAAATTTTTTAAAAGAGCTAATATTTGGACTAAGCCCAATTCACAATCTTATTTATCTTTCCATTTGGCAGAAAAAAATCTCAAATTACTACTTCATGATATACATAAAAAAATTAGTTCAGATACCTTATAGACCTACACATAAAAAGAAACATGAATAAATGTAGCATAAAATATCTTCAAAACCTTGTAGGATGTCAGATTCTTAAGGAGAATACAAAAACATTAGCCATTAAGAGAAAATTTACTAAACTGGACTAAAGTTTAAAACTTCCGTTGACCAAAATGCATCATTAAGTGAGCAAAAGGTAAGTAAGAAAAGATATCTCCAATACGAACTACACAGAGAACTCATTTTTGGAATATATAATGCGTATTCAAAATAAAAAAATGCAGACAACCAAGACAACCCAATAGAAAAATAGGTAAATCAGATATGGTGTGCATGCCTGTGATCCCAGTACTCTGGGAGGCTGAGACAGGAGGATCACAAGTTTGAGCCCAACTTGGGCATTTTTGCAACTTAGTGAGACCTTGTCTCAAAGTAGAAAATATAAAAAGGTATAGCTGTATATGAAGGGCCTGGGTTCAAGCCCCAGTACAAAAAAGAAAGAAACTAAGGGAGAGAGGGAGACAGAGAGAAAGAAATGTGTGCTCATTATTTCATTATTCATCAAAGAAATGCAAATTCAAAGCACAATGCAATATCACTATTCACCAGAATGGTTAAAATAAAAAAGAAAAATAACATCAATTGACAGCAAGTATTCGGAATTTCTAGGGCTTTCCTACTCTGGTGGGTATGCGCATTTATCAGTCCCTTTGGAAGGGACCATTAAAGTGAAACATATTCATACTGTTGGCATAGAAATTCCATTCCTAGGTAACTAGTACTCAATAGAATTGTGTATATATGTTCTCAAAAGATATTTTACTAAAAGAATATTCACAGGAGAACTGTTATAGCCTAAAACAAGACACTACACAAATATATAAATTGTGGCATCATCATAAATTGGAATACTATTTGGCAATGAGAATAAATGCACTATTTTTACATGCAACAACATGGATAAACCTCATAAATATATACTTAGTAAAAGAAGTATTGGACAAAATATTTTATATTCTACAATTCCATTTATACAAAGTTCAAAAACAGGCAAAATAATCTATATGTTTAAAGTTGAGATATTGTTATGTTTGGTTTCTGTTGGGATATTTGTGTATTGGGGAGGATAGCTGAACTGGGAACAAGCACCAGGGGGGATTTCTAGGGTGTAATCATGAACTGTGATTGTCAACTTGACTTGAGAAAGAACCACCTATCAGATTAATAAATTACAGTCTGGGTGTGTCTGTAGGTGATTGACATGCACACTAGCAAACTAAGGGGAGAAGACCTATCCCAGATGTGGGTGGCAGCAACCAATAGTCTTATTGCTTGGATAGAATAAAAAGGGAAAGGAGGAAGTGCTTCCATTTTGGAAGAGCTGCAGTAGATGCCATTGCCTTTGGATATCAGTCTCCAGCCTTCCAAGGCAGACTCATACCATGGACTCTACTGCAAGCTTCCAGGTCTTTCACCTTGGAATGGTACTGTATCTTTGACATCCCTATCCTCGTTCTACAGCTTCAATTTTCTTGAGCTCAGCAGTTACTGGATCCTCGGGCTCTTTAGCACCAAGTGGTCATTTTGGACTCTTCTGCCTCTGATCCCACAGATAGCTACTGTGACGCTTTGATCTCTGATTCTATAAGCACACTTTAAAAATCACTTGGTGTAGTTATACATCTATTTTATATTGACTCTGTTCCACTAGAGAACCCTAACTAATGCAAGTGGGCTGGCTGCATGAGTAAATTCACTTCATGAAAATTTATCAGTCTGTACCCTAAAGCTTTTTTGTGTGTGGATGTTATATTTTAATTAAAATTTGTCAAAAAATTATTATGGGGATTAATTAAGATAATAGAGAACTCAGTTCAGTGTCTAGTAAATAACAAGCACCCTTTAAATGTTAAGTATTAAGCTTCATATTATTGAGTGACTAGTTACCATAATGAGCCAAAATAAGACATTCATTGAGCAGCACAAAAAGTAAATTTAAAAGACTGAATTGCACTATTACTAGAAAGAAAGAAAGAAAGAAAGAAAGAAAGAAAGAAAGAAAGAAAATGAATGTTGGCAAGGATACAGAGAATTGGAAATCTGTATATTGTGCATGGGAATATAAAATGGCACAACAACTGTGGAAAATGGCATAGTAAATCCTAAAAAAATTAAACATGGAATTATCATACAATCCAGCATTTCCATATCTGTATGTACAACCAAAAGAATATAAAGCAGGGGTTTGAAGAGAGATTTTTATACCTATGTTCCTAGCAACAGTATTTACAACAGGCAAAATGTCTATCAACATTACTATATAAATAAAATATAGTGTGTTCATGCAGCATAATATTATTCAGCCCTTAAAAGAAATGAAATTCTGACGACTTGCTACAAACTGGATGACCTTGAAGACGGGATTTCCTGTGACACAAATGTATGCACATTGTTGAAAAAATCCTTTTCCCACTACTTACAGTATTATCTTTGTCCCAAAGCAAGTGACTATATAGAAGTTACTCTGTTTCTACAAGCTCTACTCTATTAATCTGTCTATCTTTGGACTCAAATACCAAGTGATTTTAGTTACTGTAGCTTCATAATAAAGCAGAGCTTATGGTGGTGTGATCCTTCCAAAACATTCTGCTTCAAGATTGTTATGGGTATTTGAATTTTTACTATATTCTAGACTCTTTCCACTTACACTTAATTCACTAATCAATTTGAGGAGATTTGTTATGGTTTGAATTAAGAACCATCTCCACTCTAAAAATGAGAAACAGGTTTAGAGAGATTAGGTAACTTGTCCAAGGTCACACAGCCAGGATTTGAGCTCTTCCATGTCTGACAGAGCCTGCGGGCATTGAACCACTCCTTCTGGGTGGACTGAAGCAGTTCTGTTGGGATTGTCATTCATTTCCACCTGAGGATGGGGACCATGTCATCCATGCTGCATCTCCTTAGCTCCTACTCAGTGTCCAGAACTGGGAAGCTGCTAACAAATTAAGTGGCTTGTTAAAATGGTGAATAAGCAAGGAATGGAGTCATTCATTAGCTTCTGAGACATGGCGCCATACTGATAATTAGATGCATTTATATTCACCCCTTAGGTACAGATACCTAAATGAATAAAACTGGCATCAACTAAAACAAAACCATTTGAAATCCATCAGCACCTAAGGTTTACCACCTAACTATCGTTTGAGTGGCTCCAGGCCTCTACCCAACTCACCCTCTGCCACAACTGATTTGGAATAACAACTACAGTGTCATTTGACCAGTGCTAGAGGTACAGGGGGAGTTTGCTGGGTTTAGACTTCCTTGCGCTTCTGCTTTCCCTCTCTGACAGCTTCTAGTTTCCATTATTGGAATTACCTCTTCCATACTCAGCATAGTCAGGTGGGTGCTACTGACTGCTAGCTAGGAGGTTGGCAGGTGCCCCGAGCTGACCAACTGGTATTCCTTGCCTGGGGTTGGAATCTTGAGCAGAGAGTAAACAACCAGATATTGGCTGCAGCACCGTCCCATGCTGGCCAGTAATGACCACACAGCCTCTCCTAGGGGAAATTACCACGTGGTTTTCCACCTACGTCCCTCAGCTTCTTGTTTTTGCAGGCCTTGGTAGCTTTCCAATAATTTTTTTTGAAACCAAGTCTTTCTGCATTTCTCAGGCTGGATTTCAAATGCCTGAACTCAACTGATTTCCCTCTCTCCACCTCAAGCATACCTGGGGCTATGGATGTATGGCACTATGTCTGGCTAATAAATTTCTTCAGTAATTAAATTAGTTTCAGTGACAACCAAGATTCCTAACTGGTACAAAATCTAACAGCAGTTGGCATCCCAATCCTGCCTTCAAGTGGGATGTTGCAAGGCTAAGCAGAGATACTTTAGTGAAGCCTAAGAATTAATATCTGAGAATTTTCTAATTCATTATTATGCTTTAGTAAACAAATGATTGAAGTATTGCCGTCTGGCCCTGCAGGCAGTTTTAAATTCTGGAGTATCCTGACAACGCCTTTGGTAACATCTTCCAAGGAAGGAATATGATTAAACTGAAACCAGACCATTCAAAAATGAGAAAGAAAAAATACCGGTTGGGTAAGAATTGCCTTTTTTTGCTAATGGCCTGCAGTTAGAGTTGCCCAGGAGTACAGAAAAAGGTCTGTCCTCCACCTTCAAATTAAAGTTAGCAGAAGAAATGTGGGAATAGGGAACTCAAACAGGAAACAGAGAAGAGGCCTGTGAACAGCACACCATGGTGGTTAGGGCTCCACAGGGACTGTAGGTAGAAGGCTGCTTGGGTTTTAAGTCTGCCTGTCACTTCAGAGCAGGTCTCTTTACTCCTCCAACACTGGTTTTTCTACTCCATAGGGCTCCACAGTTCCCGTTCCATAGGGTTTCTGTGAAGATTAAGCAAGTTAATACACTTATGGCCTTTTGTACAGTGCCTACTCCACAGTGAGCAGTCAGTAAGTGTTTCTCCCTGTATTTTTGTGGTGATTGGGAGGGTTGGGTAGTTTTGTCACTCATACTCACACAGCGTATTGTTTTGGATGTTTTCATATAGAGGTCAGGACAAAAATATTAGCCGGAGCACCTGGACAAAGTGCCAGGACAGCAATAGCGCCAGGTAGATTGTGTTTTCAAAGAAGACATGAAAAGATCTCTGACTCTAGGCGCTAGCTTCTGGTATTATCAGAAGCAAGAGAACTAGATTTTCAGCTCTTTTTTTTTTTTTTTTTTTTTGATAAAGGGTCTTACTATGTAGTTCAGGCTGGCCTTGAACTCACTATGTAACCCAGGCTAGTTCAAATTCACAACAATCGTCCTACTTCCTCTTCCCAGGTGTTGGGATTATGGGTATGTGCCACCATGGCTGGCTCTCATTAACTCCTTATGGATGTCACTTTGCCAAAGAAGCCTCAAGCTTGACCCAGAAGGTCTATGATAGTGATTTCCTGGTTCTCAAACTCGCATCAACGGGGAGAAACCTGCTAAAACAGTTTAGCTCCCAAAAGAGACATTCTCTTAATTGTGCATGTCACACCATTCCAGGACTGACAACCCCAAGAAAATGTTTTTCCAGAAGGAAGGCAAGGCCCACAGAAGGCAACCGGCAAAGGAAGCCTTTCAGGTAGCAAAACTGAGGAAGCCGTATGCTTGCTGCCAAGACATGACATCCATGTAATTTCTGGTAGATCATGATATGAAGTATGAACCAGTGACCACTGTGAGTTTTTTTTTATTTTCTTGTCCAAATGAGAGCTTTTACTTCAATTACCCTGTTCTCTCTCCACTACTACTTACCCACTGTATCAGAGGTCATCAAATTTATCATTTATCTTCAATAATCTACAGAGGACTAATAAGAGCTCCATTTATGAGGACTGTACGTTACCTAAAGAACTACAGCTAGATAAAACTGTGACTTGTCTCTAGGGAGAGAGCTTGACTGTATTCCTATAGAAAGGTGGACATTTTTGAAGACGTGTTTATGGGGATATAGGTGAGTGTGGATATTGGGCAGCTAAAGGGGTGGACTATACTAGATATATGTTGTTATAAACCAGCAACCACTCACTCTTCTTCTGATAAAATAGCCTCCTCCAAATGTGGTTTCATTGGCATCCACATACTGCCTGCAATTCCGGGCATATACTTTTTTTTTTTTTATTTTAAAGACAAAAGAATGGAGACATATGAACCAGAACAAGCCATAAACAATATCAAAAATACAAAATTATACAGAACATAGTAGGGAATTAGCACTGGATGGATGCTGTATTACATAATGTTATCTTCACATTAGTTATCACCCAAACATGAAAGGAAATACTAAACTACAGAGACGACAGTAGGGAATTAGCACTGGATGCTGCATAATATAAAGTTATCTTCACTTCTGTTAATACAAAAACAATTGAGAAAATACAAATTATAGAGAACATAGAAGGGAATTAGCTCTGGATGTTGTCCTACATAATGTTACCTTCACATGTTACTCAGTTACACAGATGATGGCCCATTTCATCATTCAATTTTCTCCTCCCTCATCTCCATTGCCCTACCACTCAATCAGTCATCTTCCCTGTGATAATAACTGTATTCCTGGGTTTATGTATACCCCTGGACTCTCGCCTTTGGAAGAGATATAGCACCTCAGACTATACTATGGCATACATGGGTGTATACCAACTGTGATGGTCGGAGGTGGAAAAGCACCTATGCTCACAGTGGACCGCTCCGCTCCGCCCCGTCACCATGCTATGGGTGGGGGCAGGTCCAGTCTGTGGGGCGCCCTCAGCGGGGTGCACAGCAGAGCAGCCACGGGGCCCACAGCAGGGCAGCTGCGGGGCCCTTCGTGGAGCAGCCACGGGGCACGCGTCCCCATTGGGGCTCCCTCGGTGACCCGTTTGGCTCTGTCCCATTGCCTCGATGCTGGAGGTCCTTTCTTCTCCTCCTCCCTCCTCCTGACCTCCAGTATTACTGTTCCCCACCCCTTCCAGCTGGGTACTGGACAAATTTACGATGCTTGGTATGAGGGCTTGAAATCTCCCCAGCCTGTTCTGTGTTAGTTCAGGGTATGAACTGAGTTTAAAGATTAGTTCTAGAATAGAGTTGGAGGATTTTCTTGGGTCTGCTGTATAGAGTATGTTGTTATTTTTCAGACTCCCAGTCTGCTGCTTTTCATCTAATTTGTTGGTATGGGTTCATGCAAGGTTCATATGTGCAAGCTGTAAGGAGACCCTCTTGGTGCTCACATTAATAGTTCAGGGTGAGTCCTGAAGACCGTGGATTCGTACCATTGTTGCCAGGGACAGGCGGTGCTTGCTCAAGCCACCGAGACTCAAAGTGCTCCCAGAGAGGGTTCAGGGTGGGAGCTGAGTTCCGGCAACCCAGCTCGTGCTTCCTGCCTGATGTTGGAGTGAGAAGGGCATGGAGCCACGCAATCCACCTCCATCTGCATCTCCCTCCCATTGCGGTGCTGGAGCCCCTGTCTGCTCCTTGGCTGGATCCCTGGGAGCTGCCACAGCTCGCTGCCTAGGTTCCCCGCTGCTCTCTGCTAGTAGCCGCTCACCCAGCGGAGAGGCAGGGGGCCACCGCCTCGAGGCAGGTGCAGAGCAGGGCATGGTGGGCTGTGTACTAGTTGCATTGATTCTCTCCAGGCACTGATTAGAAAGGTTGCCACAGAGTGGGACTCTGCCCCAGTGTCTGTTGCAACCTCTCATTCTCACATTGGGTTCAACAACTGCTCCCGACTGCCATTGCCTCCTTTCCTGGCTGTGCCCTTCCCTCTCCAGCCCTGGACCAGCTCTCAGAACTCTGCTCTCCCCGGGCCAAGTTAGGAGGCTTCTGTGAGTGTGGGCCTCCGAAGCTGAAGCTGAGAATGCCGGAACAAGGGCGCAGGCCATGGGTGTGGTTGGAGTGGTGACTTCCTCCTTCTCCTCTCCCTCCAACTGCGCCATGGTGGATCTCCCATCCTTTCCTCCAGAAGAGGTTTTGCTCAGTCTTTCTGAGGGCTTCAATTCCCATTTCAGATCCTTCCTGAGTTCAGGATACCCACCTCTTTCCCTTCTGTCCTTTGTCTGAGTGGTATTCCTCCGGGAGGTTCTCTCTGCTGCCTACCTGGTAGCCATCTTGAAGTTCTCTCGTAAAATTTATTTAGTTATTTGTTACTTTCTAATGAATTGACCATTACATTTCTAAAGTTCTGAAATGGCCAACAGACCATAGAAAGATACCACTTTAGGCTCCTGCTTGAAACCAACAGCTACAGAAAACTGCTGGCCTTGATTCAGAGCCACCCAGGCATATACTTTGATTCTCTTAAGCCAATCAGCATATTTTATCTCCTGGCTATGTAGATAGAACTAATGAAATTTGATACAAGTCTAGACAAAAAAAATTCCTCAATTCTTTCTTTATCTTTCTTCAATGGAAGTTACTGGAAAGACTTCTCTCTCCCTGGAGGACATTGTGTAAGATGTGAGACTTTCAGTCACTCTGGGCACTGGGACCACAAGGATGTTGTAAAGCCCAAAGATGAAGCTAAATCTGATACCACAGAAGACAGAGTAAGAAGATGGTGAGAAGCTCTTGGTGACACTGCTTGAGACTAATCCTCACATGAATCAGTTCCACCTCCACCCTTCTGCATTATGTAAGTCAAGATACCTGTTGTGGACAGGGTTTTCAAGGGAATAGATTTAATACAGGACACATAATTTATAGAATTATTTTATAATATTCACAAAGTGCAGAAGAGTGTGAGAGATTTGGCCACTCACTAGAGACCCAAACAATCTAGCTGAGGGCCTGGATCCCATGGCAATGTCCTCCACAAATCCAGCTGGAGGTCTGGAGCCATCACCAATGTCTCATGTAAGTCTTTATCAAGGATCTGCACTGAGCAGGTCCAAAGGCCAGTGGTAGAGGCTAGAAAGTCTGTGCCAGTGGGGTAAAGGATCTGTGCCACCAGGCTGAGAGAGCTGAACCAGAGCCAGGAAATGACACTCAATGTAAGGACCAAAGCTCCCCCGAAAGGAACTGCAGCCATCCTCAAAGACAGCAAGGACCCAAGTTCCTTTGACCATGAGAACACCTGAGTCTGTATCAGGAAAACCAGCATGATAAGTTTGTTCAGGAGAATCAACAGCACACTGTCTTTCCTTCCAGTTCTCCTTTTACACTGTAGACAACAATCTTCAGGTGAGCCATCACACCCAGCACCCTGCCGACTCAGTTCAGCTACGTATTACAAGTTGACTGTTAGTTCATTTACAATACCCCATTGCTATTTAAGCCAATTCAAATCAAGTTCTCTGTCAATTACAGCATAGAAAGTTCTAACAAGTAGATTAGCATTATGGTGCTTCTGACGTTTTAATAATAAAATCTGCTATTAATCAAGAGCTTTATGGTTTATAAAACATTGCATAAACAGATTTCTTTTGATCTTATTGCCTCCCAGGGAGGGAAGACAGATTTTTCATTATTATTACCTTTACTACATAAAGAAACCTGGCTTAGAGAGAGTCTATTTTGCTCAAAGACACTCAGCTAACAATTAAAGGAGCCTGAACCCAGCTCTTCTGACTCCAAGCAAAAGTCTCACATGGCAGTGGGTGCTGCACAGATATACTAATCATAAAACATAGCTTCTGCTGTAAATTCTGCAAATAGAGTGAAATAGACACACATCTCAAACACTGGAGGTCTTCCTAACCTTGAATTCTCAACAACAGTGCCTACATTTCAAATTCTGAGCCACACTACAGGAACTTCTCCAGGAGGAGAAAGAACTCCGTTTCAGATATCTCCAGGGCAGTCATGCAGGAGATCATTTTCCTTGTGGTTTCGTTGATTTTATGGCAAGGGAGTCTGTGATCTTAGATGGAAATATTTATGCTTTAAGGAGAGAAGCTTAGGAGTTTCAGTTATGTCTGTAGGTCACTTACACCCAGACACCTTAACACAGCGATTCCTCCCTTCCCACCACCCTCTCCTCTGTCTGTCTTTCTCTAAAAAGGGCAAGGCTAAGTGGTGACATTGATGAGTGACCTCCAGAACCCACATGGAGGAGTAAATTACAAGTCAAAGCACCTCCAGTCTTGTCCTGGTGGCACTTCAAAGCTTCCCGAAAATTCCCCAAGGAGAATGGTCAGTCCCTTCCAGAGGTCCTTTCAACCATCTGATGACCAGGTCAGACACCTGCCCACGTATCTTCCAAGATTTGCAGATTTCAACTCATTTAACATTCCCCTCTCTCACAGTTAACCATACCCTCTTTCCAGAAGGAGACACTAGGGTCTAGAGAGACCCAGGTTTTAGCAGAGTGGGGAACTGAACCACCCTTCAAATGCCTGCCTAGATTTCTACCTGCCAGCGCCACCTTCCCTCAAGGGCCATGACTGTATCTTATTTATCTTTGAATATCCATATCTAGCACAAATTATGCCTAACATCTGGGGCTTGATACTTTTTTTTTAAATCACGGACTATTTTTCTGTCTGGGTCTTTAGGACAAATTTGCTTCATGTCCAATTTGAATCTCCAATTTCTTCAGGCCATAAGGAACAAAGAGCATAAGATGCTCATAAACATTGGCTAGTGTCCAATCTGATTCTCCAGTAATTCTTCCAGTCACCAAAATAAAAATACTTTACATTAGTAAAATTGCTTGATAATTTTCAAAGCCTTCGTACTTACATCCTGCCATTCAGCTCTGTAACTCTGAGGCTGGCACAAGCCAGGCCCATCTCAGAAATGAGAAAACAGAGGCACACAGAGGTGGGGAAATTTGCTCAACAAACAGCTGATAAGTGAAAAGCAGATCTCAATCCCTCATATTTTTACTCTAAGACCAGGGTCCTTTCCACAGCATCATAACAAAGGAGGTATTTTTTGTCACTGCCTTCTTAGAGCCCTGAGGTCTACTATAGAAGGAAGAAGGTAAGATGAGGGGTGGGAAACCCCTAATGCTGCCTCGGACAATGGAGCAGCAAGAGAAGTGCTACTCTAAGTTTCTCCCATTTCTTGAGCATCTGCTACATTCAGGTCCATCAGTGTCCCTGACCTGCTTAAAGAGGAGGACTGACGGGGAAACTAAGGCCTCAAGCCCTACTCCTACTCAGCCCCTTTCCACGTGTCACTGCCCGACGGAGGGTCCCTAGATTTGACAACAACTCCGAAAGTGTACGTGACGTTATGAATGGGTTGGGAGGCTAAATAATAGCTCCCGAAAATTAAAACCAAATTTTAATCAACCACGCTAAGGAGAGACTAAATTCTCTTGCTCTTTCAGCTATGGAAAGTATTACCAAAATAAAAGAACTGTCACTTTGTGAAGTAATCAGAAAGTACGCAGTCAGAACACAGGAAGGTATTTTAAAGAGGCGTGTTCAGTGGGAAAATGTGTAAATTGTTCTCTCTTTGTATTTTGTAATATTTATGGTATTTATGTCAGCTTTTTAAATGTGTTATTTTTGTCATTTCTAATTAGCTTTTTAAATGTATTAGTTTTATCAGTTCTGATTAGGTACATAATGAGCCTAACTTATTGTAAAATTGCATTACTTATTTATTTTAATATTTTGCAGTGCTGGTGTTTGAGGGCTTTGAGCATGCTAGGAAGCAGCCTTATCACTGAGGTACCCCTTCTTCCCCGATTCATTACTTTTCAAGGAGTTCATTTGTTTTGGGTGCTAGGGATTGAACCGAGGCCTTGAAAGATGTTAGAAAAGATTCTACTACTGAGCTCCACCCTCACGCTTTTTTAATTTTTTTATTTAGAGGCATGGTCTTGCTACTCTGTCTTGACTAGACCTGAATTTTCAATCCTCTTGCCTCCATCTCCTTAGTAGCTGGGGTTACAGGCATGCAGCACCGCACCCCACAGCACTATTTTAAAAGAGATCTTTGTCAGATTGTAAAACCATAAGGCCCCAAGCAATTTGTAAGTGATTCTGCACGGGTCATCTCATTTTAATATTATAACTTAGGAATGGGGATGTGGCTCAGTCGTAGAGTTCTTGCTGTGCATGCACAAGGCCCGGGGTTCAATCCCAACACCATAAAAAATAAATATTATAATAACTCTACTAAAGAATATTTACAAATACAGAAACTAATTTTCAGAGATGATCATTTTGCCCCAGATCCCATAAACTAGTGAGAAGGCAATACTGGTTTCAAATTCAGGTCTAAGCCAAAGCCTAAACTTTTCCTCATGTTCTATTAGCATGAAACTTTATTGGCATTCACCTGTGGTCCAGCCCCTTAATGTACTGGGACAGTGTGGTTTTAAAATATGCCCACCATCACTCTGGTACTCTTCCTTGGACTCCTTCCTGTTGCATGTAGGCTGAATTTATGACTTGCTTCCAACAAACAGCATATGCGGGACAATGACACTGTCACTGTGCCCTGGCTTTCCTCTTGTTCTCGTTCTGGGATCACTCATACTGCAGAAGCTTCCTATCGTGGCCCGAGGGCACAGAGAGGCAGCCTCTGGCAGTCCTCTTCGTTGTCCAGCCCTAATCTGGCCTTCAGATGACTATGGCCCTGCCAGCATCTTGCCGGCAACCTCCTGCAAGAGCCTCAGTCAAAACCACGCAGTGCTAACCTGCTCCCAGGTTTCTGACATTCTAAGAGACAGTAAATGTTCATTAAGTTCAACTGGGGTAATTTGTAATGCAGCGGTAGGTAACTGCAGGAATTGCATGATGTTGCTGCAATGGAGACTGACCAGCTGCTTTTCTACAGTGCTTACAAGGGAGATTGAATAGGAAAGTATGACTGGTCCCATGGAAAGTCATGGCCACTGTAAAACAAGCTCACACACATGCTTTGCCAATGGTGGATCAACTGCAAATTTCATTCTGCATTTTCAAACATCCAGTGACACAGAGGAACTGCGGTAATGCAAGTATTCCAGTTGTACTTCCATTACCAAAATGATTTCTTTAAAATGAGAACCAAATAGGAGAAAAACGATTTCTTTTTAAAATTTACAACTTGTTCTTATTTGGCAAAGGATTTATAGTTGTTTGTTTGCATTTGTTTATAATAGTACAACCTAGGGCTGGGGATATAGCTCAGTGGCATAAGTGCCTGCCTGGCAAGTGCAAGGTCCAGAGTTCAATTCCCGGTACAAAAAAATAATAAAAATAATAATAGTACAGCCTATCCTCTGTAGCTGTGGTTCCACATTTGAGGATTCAACCAACCACTGATTGAAAATATTTGGAGAGGAAATTACTCAAAATTTCCAAAAAAGCAAAATCTTGAATTTGTTATGTCTGCAGCACCACACTGAATCCAAGCATTATAAGTAATTTAGAGATAATTTAAATTATAAAGGAGGGTGTGCATAAATCATGGGCAAACACCACACCATTTGGTATAGGAGACTTGAGTTTCTGTGAGTTTTGGTCTCTCCAGGGGAACCGGGAACCAATCACCACAAATAGTGAGTAATGACTGTACATCCTTAGAGCGTGTATAGTGGGGGAGAGCTGGGTCACAGTGGCAGAAGGAAGACACCATTCTTCTTTTATCCTCAGCAGGAACCTGGGTACAGACATGGGTGAGACGCAGGTCATGCATGTTCCCCATGGTGTCTTGGGAGAAGGCAAGGTAGTGGCTGTCCCTACTCCTGACTGGCAGTACCAGGGGACCTTTGGTTGCAGGCTCCAACTAGGACCTTGCTTTCACCCCTGATCAGGTACCAAGTACACTCCAGAGGAGAGCTTACAATCCCTGGGGTGGTGGTGGTCCTGGCTGACCACCATGGGCTACAGCAGAGGATCCATGGAAAGGCACAGTGACTTCCCTACCCCTGGCCAGAGCCCCACATGTTCACTTTATACTTGCCCCACAGAGCATGCGGCCAAGCCATAGACATAATGGACAGAACAAATCAACCCCAAAGGGTTAGAGTTTATATGAGCCTTGTGTCTGAAAGGAATGCCTTCTGTAAGCTCTCAGGAAAGGAGACACTGGGCCCCATGACCAGGGCAAGAAGCATGGCAGAGTGATGTCATTTGGACCAGGCAGAGCAGTGGCTGCTCAGGCCCCACCTGCAGGAGTGGCCCTGCAGCCTCAGGATTGGGTGTCAAGTACACACGCTCCATAGCCTGGCAGGGCCTCCGCCTCTCCCCTGAGGTATGGAACAGGCTATGCTGCATTCTCTTGTGACCAGAGGCTGCTGCATGTAGTGAGCCAATACATGTGTGGGTCTGACACCACCACAGAAGAGGAAGAGTGCATGTCTGAAGGAAGGAGCCACACAGACGCCACTCCATATGTCCAAAGGGGAACCTCTATGTGAGAGGCTACCCTTTTCCTGGGGACAAATCTCAGGGCCCACACAGGGAGAAGTGGAAATTGTTTTGCTTGTCCTCCCTAGATGGTGAGCTTTCTGATTTCCAGGGAGTAAAATTGTTTTTTTCCATTAAAAATAAAATCTTTCCCAACACTCCCTTGGGTTTAGGAGTCTATCCAATTTGGGTTTAAGGATTGGGTGTCAGGGTGTTAGGGTTTTCTCAGGACATTGAGGAAATGTGTGTCCAGGATTGGTATCCCAGTGGTATACCAACGGTGTCCCAGGAATGGTATTTTCAATGCTAAAATGGGATAATCTCAGGCATATAGGACAACTGCTTGCCCTGTTGGCATTTAGATAATAGGAAGCCAGGTGAACCCCAATTAAGTTTTAAATAAAAAATTAATGTAACATATAAATTTTTCACTCACCTTCAGAAGAGCACATCTTAACAAGAAATAAGACTTTGTACTGAACTTCCTTGGGAAAGCCTGGAGGTCTTGGGGAGGGGAGGGAAGAAGGAAAAACTCCAGTTACTGGTCTGTCCTCTTTCCCTTAAGGTTGAGTTCTGTTAGCAGGTAGAAAGTGACACCTCACTTGGAGGACTGTGCTTGTTTATAAAGATGAACAAGCAGATGAGAGGTGAATTGTTCTGTTTATAAGCATGCCTGCTAGGGGAAAGCTGTTTGGAATTAAGTGCCACCACGGCTGTCTCAAGGACACCTGATTTCCCACACACTGTTCTCAAATATCAGTATCAGCCCACAAAATCAACTGCGCAAAGAAAGAGTATATGTTTAAAGATTTATGCTTAATTTCTACTAGGAGTCTCCATTGTATTATGGTCATGGGAGCTTGACCTTAGCCAATTCTGGTGTCCCCATCTTTTCTTCAAGGTTGGCCTTTAGAGAAAGTCAGGGAGAGAGGACTTAATGTAGTACTGAGGTGCAGGTTTGGGGTGGGGCTAGTGACATCTACTCCTACTAAGAGCACAGATTTTCTGAGCACTTCTTCTGGGTCACAGAACCTCATATGTGTCCACTCTATTTTAATTCAGATTGGTAATGATCTGCCCAATTTTTATCCCCACCCTTTAGATGAGGAACGGAAAAGGCAGAATTACCCAAGGATTGCATGGCTAGTAAGAGGCAGAACCGCAGTTTCAAAAAGAGATTTGATTTTAGGGCTGCCCACTTAAAGCCATTCTTTGACCAGTGTTGACTGATTGCCTATCACCTGCCAGGGCCTGCAGGTTGGAGCAGTGGAAAAAGCAGACGATAGAGATGCCTGCTTCAAGCGACTTCCATTCTGGCCTCTTCTGCTATTTCCTGGTTGCAGCAGTGGTGAGAAATCTACTCCACATCCTGGACCTGGGGCACATTTCCTCCCGGCAGCGTTTTTCTCTTGTCCCCATTCTAGGGAATCCTTCAGGTCTAGTGAGTCTCTTTTTATTCCCACATTTCTCCTGGGTGCTGGACACTTAGTCTACTAACCACTGCCAGAGGGAAACTTGGCAGACTATGCGCTCTAACCTCAGTCTACAGAGAGGGATTATGAGCCCCAGGAAGGAGGAGTGAAGTGGCCGTGATCATTGGGTTAGTAGCAAAGATTTCTGCTTCCACTCGCTCTCAAACCGAAGGCACTGCTCTCTCATCCTGTGAGTGCCAAGCAAACAAACTACAGGGCCACTTCAGGCACATCTAACACACACACACACACACACACACACACACACACACACACACACACGCCAGCCTTGCCCTGGGGCTGACCCCCAGGACTCTCTAGACATCAAGTTCAACTGAGGAACAAGGTCTAGCAGCTCCATGTTGCAGGACATGCATGTGCACGCCTCTCTCCCCTCAACCCTCCCCCTTCCCTGGGGGCAGGAAAACTGGTTCTCACTCACCCGGTTTGTTCTATATCCTGATTTACCACATAGTCATGAATTTTGAGTTTCCAAAACCTAGAGCCTCCTATGATCTTTATAGAAAATTGCTTCCCTCCAAAGGAGTGTGTGTGTGTGTGTGTGTGTGTGTGTGTGTGTGTGTGTAACCCTGAAGGACAGAAGGACCAAGCGAGAAGTAACAGAAGCTACAAGGGAGCAAAAGCACAAGTTCACAATTCACATGTAACTTCAGTTCAAGCATCTGCCTTTTATTATTTCTATTTTCAAAGTGTTGTAAATAAACATTTTTGATGCACTGTTAGTTATAATACTTCTTTGACATAAGCACCACTACTTTGTGCCTCAGTTCACTTCCTTGTAAAGTAGGAATAATATTAGCACCCACCTTGTTGGATGGTAAAAAGATTAAAATGCATTAAAAGGTACGAAGTGCTCAGAACAAGATCTGACAGAGAGTGAATTCCACGCACAAATGTAGCCACTATTATTATTATAATGATTTTTTGCCTCGTTTGTCTTTCCCTTGATGCATATTATAGGGTGAGAATAAGGTTTTAAAAGTTTACTTCTGTATCCTTAGCATGGCCCAGCACCTAGTATTTGGTAAATGTTGAATTTTTTTTTTAATTTTTTTTTTTTTTTGCAGTACGGGGGATTGAACTTAGGACCTTGCACTTTCCAGGCAGGTGCTTATTCCACTGAGATATATCCCCAGCCCAAATGTTCAATTTTAATGGAAGGAACAAGTAACTGTATTTTGCTCTCTGTTAATAAAAATTTAGATTTAGACCTGGGATGCGTTGAAGTTACTTTCTACCTACCCTTATTTGCCCTACGCAGGAGATTGTATTCCTCAGAATATTAGGAAAATACCTGGGAAATCATCTGGTCTGACCCCGATATACAGAAAGAGAGTAGGAGTCCCAGGAAAGGGAAGCGAAAAACCCATGATCATCCAGTTAGTTGCAGAGACTTGTAACCCAGGAGAAAGAGGAGTTTAAGCACTCCTTTTGCATGGCCGTTCCTGAGAAATTGAGCTTCTCCCTTCCTTCTGTTCTTTATGCACTGACACCCTAGTGTACGCTCACTTCGTGGGCAGAGTACGCACCACGATGCCAAGCCAGGATTTAAAGCCCAGTTGCACCACTGGCACTGCAGCCCTTGTGTAAATCAAGTCTCACTTCGCTCTTTTATAAAATGGAGCTGTAGTACAGAATCCGCAGCAGAAAGGTAGTTAGGGATGTTCAAAGAGCCAATCCCAGCTTGGAGGGTGAGAAAGAAGGGGGAATGCTGGAGCAGACTCCGAGGGCTTCCCAGGGTGCCCTCCGGAGAGGCCCGCCCTGACCGCCCGCGATAGCGTGGCTTTTGTCACCGCTCTCCACCCCTCCACCAGCCGTGTTTGTGACTAGCGATACACCCCTGACATTTTCATTTGTTTTGGTGCTTTTTGTTTGCGTCCCCATGTCCCTAGCTAGAATGTGTGCTCCATGAGTGCAGAGATTTTTGCCTGCTTTACCTTCAGCGCCGCATGGTTCCCAGGATAGCCAGCAAATAATAGTTGCTCAAGAATTTTTGTTGAATGAGTAACGAGTGTCAAGTTACAAAGGTAGGAAGAAAGGGATGATCAGAACGGGAAGAGAGACGAGAGTTAAAATGTTGAGAAATACAGTGAACGGTGCTGAGACACGAGAGGTTAGGATTTGACCATTTGCAATGGCAGAAAGAAGGTCTGTGCTGCAGAGTGGTGGAGGAACAGCCCTCTCTAGAAGGTCCACATTCTTGACCTTTGGCCAGCTCCTACCACTCTCATACCAACCGGTGAGCCCACAGAGACAGCCCCACCTACTCAAGACTCAGCCCTCAGCCAGGGGATCGTCTGAGGTCACGAGTAATTCTCAGTAACTCTCCAGTACATCTGACTTTGCTGGGGGTTGATCCATCTAAGTGTTAGACGGAACCCTCGGAGCCCACAGGAGCATGCTTGAATCACCCAGTATCTTGTCTGTGTTGGAGGGTGAGGCACACCCTAGAAGCCTTCACCCATAAAACTGTCTGCAGGATTGAAAACACACTTCATAAAAACTCCCTGCTAACAGGAATGTGCTCTTCTAGGGTGGGAGGTGGCTGAAAACACTTCTGGAAACCTAAATGACTACTGGTTGCCCCTATTTTTTATTCATGGGCAGTAGGGGGCACTGTTGATGCAAATTATAGCATATGAATAATGCATTGACTCCCATCTGCAGTTGGAAGCATTTCGGAAGCAGAGCTCTGGCTCAATGCTGAATTATTAGCGTGTGTGTGTGTGTGTGTGTGTGTGTGTGTGTGTGTGTGTGTGTGTGCCAGGAGGTGAGCGTGGTTTACTCATTATGAAGGGTATTTTCCTGGTTGACATTCTATTGATTACAATTAGATCTCTTCCCACAAAAATTTTTCAGTTTTCAATTCTCCCAATCTTGGATTGGTTTTTCTCCTAAAGAGGTTAACGTTATTATCCCAAGGGCTAATGTTCAGCCTCCTGAGACTGTGTTAGAGGCGTGGTGAACTGTTTGAAATGAGGGCTTGAGGAAAATTTAGACAAAATAGGGACAAGTCCAACTCTCCCTAGACCATGAAGAAAGGATGCCTTCCCTACCTCCAACCCCTTGCCCTGTCCTAAGCAATAAGCTACTGCAGATTCACCAGATCTTGCCTGGATCATTTTGCAATGCCCAAGCCCGCAGGAGTCAGGAAAGTACAGAGATGGTTTGGGATATGAAGATATTTTGATCTCTTCTGAAGTCTAAAACCTTCACCCTCCTTGACAAGCTTGCTTTAGTGCTAGCTAGAAAGGACAATAAATTCCCAGGAAGTTCCAGAGCTCTTCATGGCTCAAGGACTTTTAGACTGAGAATCCAGGCTGACCTGATGCCTTAGGACCAGGCAAGGGGGCATCCCCTCGATTCCCTCCCCTCCCGGCACCCAGCAGCACGGACAGAAGCGCCAGTGGAGGGCTGGGAAACAAAGGTGGCTTTCACCCACAGCCTGCTGAGAGGGGACGGCGGCTGCAAGGTCTGCAGCCCTGAAGCAGGGTGCCGTCCTGTGACTCTGAGCTCAAAAATGTGTGAAATTTCTTTTTGCTGGGTATTCTACATCAAGCGGAACCTGTTCTCAGAGAAACATTCCATTTCACAGACCCTAATGGCTTTCCTCTGTGCCGGTGCATTAATGAGGCTCCGGCTCGTTCTAATCAGAAGGAAGCCATGCAGATAATTGCCTGAATTTTTAATTCAGGGTTATGATAGGGGAATCAAAGTCACACTGCAGTTGCTGAGGCTACCTCTGGTTCCAGCCCATTGATTTTTGCAATTTTCTTTGATTTCCCCCCTCCTCGTCTCTCTCTCCCACTCCCACTCCCACTCCTCGCTCTCTCTCTCTCTCTCTCTCTCTCTCTCTCTCTCTCTCTCTCTCTCGTGGGCTGACAGTTTCAGGTTGGGATGGAGAAAGAAGTGAGCAGCCCTGGGGTCTCCTACACAGTGTCCCTTCCTCCTCCTTTTGATTCCCCTCCCCCACCCCAGGAACCAGTGGATCCCGCCGCACCTGTCACCCCAGGGCTGGTTCTGGGAGAGTGCCCTGCATCTGGCCTCCCCACTCCGGGGCTGCGTGCCCCTAAGCAAAGTCAGGAAATCTGCCTCAGGAGAGGATCTCCCTTGGCAGCTTACTTCACATTTCATCTGTTTTTAGGCCAGGGAAAAGATGAAAAAGGAAAAGGGAAAGACATCAGGTGACCAGAACAGCCTGGAGTCTTCTCATTCCTTACAAAGGCAACTGGCCCTAGGTTGGTGTTCACATGGAGGGCAGATGGGATGTTGGAGGAATCCAAGCCTGGGCCCCTTCTGAACTGACCTCTCCTGACACAAGAGTACTAGCACCTTAAAGGGTTCACAGTACTCTGAGAACTACAGGTTGCAGAAAGGGGTGAATTCAAATTCATTGTTTTCTAAGCCACCAACCCATAAATGAAAAAGAAAAAAAAAAAAAAAACCACACACACGCAGAGGCTGGTACAAAAGAAGTTCCATGTCCATGGCCATTTTCACCAGTGTCTGGGACCTGGGGGTGATAATCAAATTTTCTGGGGTGAGAGTCAACCTATCCGGCTCAGCTCCAACCAGGCAAGCTGACGTTTTCAGGAGAATAACTATTCCTGCAAGGGAAATTTCTTCTCCAGAATCCTCCAGCGCTGGCTATAGCAACACTATAAGCAAACGTTTGCACTTTAAACCAGTATCGGGGGAATGATTCTTTCCTATTCAAACTGGCTCTGAATCATGATGCATCAGTCACACAGTCTCTGTACACAGGATGCATCTCCACATCTGCCTGTATGGAGGTTCAGGATTCTTACTTTCAAGAGAATGAAAATCATTTGCATTGCCACTGAGCATCTGCCAGCTGCCAAGGACTTTCTACACCACTGTGCCATTAAGTGCTAACAAGAGCCTTGAGAAGACAGGAAGGATTCTGCTTTACAGGTCAGGAAATATGTTCACCAGCAAAAGACAGAACTCTTTCTGCCACCTGCACCTCACCTTCCAAGTTTTCTTGAGTGAGATCCAGAAATCTCTTTAAAGGTGCACTCCCAGCACTTAGCAACGCTACTGCTAACAGTCTTTCCAGTTGCAGGCTGCAGACTTCAGAAATTATAAGGTGTAGTTACCTTTATTACACTGGTGGAATTTGCCCTCCACAAGGCTTTTGTTTCCTCAATAAATGTTGCCTCATGCATAAATAGCACCCCTCTCCCGAGAATGCCAAAGCAAACTTGGATATGCTCTGCAGTCCTCCAGATGCTAGGAGATGAGAAGACTACACTTTTTAAGAACCTCCCTTCTCTTTAGACTAGGGGACCTCATCCTGACTCTGATATTTTATGATACCACAGAGTATCTCACAAGATGTTTGTGAACCTCTGTTGAAATTTCTAAACAAAATCAATTTCCATTTCTGTTAATTTAAAAAAGATTAAGTTGCTTTAGAACACCTTTAGGCAGAGAGTTAGGGTCTCATGAATTTAACCAATCGGCAAATTCTTAATAAGCGGTAGCTATGATTCTACCTCTGCCAGGCACAGAGGATGCTAAAAATCTGAGTCTTGCCCTTCATGGGGTCACAGTCTAGTAGAGGAGATGGATGGGGAAATACCCTGCTAGGTGAGGGCTGTGGCAGACAGCACAACCTGCTGTGCACAGTGAAGGGAAATCAGGCTAATAAAATGGGTAAATGCCAACAAAATTGAGGGTAACTGAGGGCTGGGGATATAGCTCAGTGGAATAAGCGCCCGCCTAGCAAGCGCAGGGTCCTGAGTTCGATCCCCAGTACCGCAAAAAAAAAAAAAAAAAGAGTAACTGAGACAGCCCTTACCCCCGAGCCTAGGGCATAGATCCATTCAGGGAGGATAAACCCCAGTCTAGACTTTGATCCCTTCCCACCTCAACAGACATCTTTCTCTTAGCTCGCTGATGTCCCAGCCTGGTCCCCAGATCCTATGCATTCCAGCTCCAGCCCTGTGAACTTGGAGTTAATGATTAAGCCTGGCGTTGGTGCAGTGGTTGAAGGCTGAGGCTTCTTTGGGGTGAGCTGGGCAGCTCAGTCCTGGAAATTGCCCAGCTCCTGGCTCTGTCCCAGCCTGGGATCAGCCAGACAGAGGCAGCCCCCACAACCACGGGCGCTCACATTCAACGTTGCCTGAATTCTCAACAGCATGCAGTCACCGAACCTCCTGCTACAAGCCTAAAGGGGTATAGGTGGACAGGATATGACAGTCTTGGCTACACATCTTTGTTCTGCTTCCAATTATTACCTGGTGACCTTGGGTCAGTCTCTTACCTTCTCTGGGATTCAGGCTCCTCATCTGTAACAAAAGATTAGGACCAGAATGCACCATGTTCCATGCTTTTGCACAAGCCGCCACCCTTGCCTGGCACACTCTTCCTGTCCCTTTGGTCCCCTTACTCACCTTCAGGATGCAGCTGAGGGGTCATCGTTTTCCAAAAGCCACCCCAGCCCATTCCCCACAGGTTGAGGAGTGCCCCTCCTCTCAGCTTCACAAGACTCTAGATCTCCCTTCGTTGTGCCATTAGCCCATTGTTATTGTCACTTTGCTTGTCCCCATCACCACCCCCATCCTAGCTTTTACTAGACTGTGAGCTGTTTTTGCGGGATTTTTATTGTGTATTTTGAGGCACTGGGCACCGAACCCAGGGGTGGAGTACTACTGAGCTGCACCCCTGGTCCTTTTATTTTTAAATACTCTTGGCTTTTTTATGAGGCAGGGTCTCACTATGCAGTTTAGGGCTGACCTTGAACTCACTATATACCCCCGGGCTGGCCTGGAACTCATGACAATCTTCCTGCCTCAGCCTCCCAAGTGCTGGAATTACAGGCATGTGTCACCATGCCTGACTTCTCTTTTCTCTTCTCCTTCTCCTTCTTCTTCTCTTCTGCCTCCTCCTTCTCTTTCTCTCTAGAAAATTAATAATATTTTCTTTATTTTACTTTCATTTGGAAGTTTTATATTCTATTTCTATTCATTTAGTGGGAATCCCTGAGATTTTCGTGGAAACGCTTATCTTAATGAGTCAGTTAATATCTCCAAATCTTTCCCCAGTATATAAAGACCTTAGAACCCTTTAGTCCTTCCCAAATTTCTATTATATTGTAGAACTTTAGTGACACCTTATTTATAAGCCCTCCTCAAATTAAAAAGGAATTATGTCAGTGATTATTTTAATGTAACAGTATTTTTACATACAGTTATGTTTAGTTTTGCTTGTTTTGCTTCTTGTGGTACCAACTCTTCCATCTGAGCTCAAGTCCCTTCTCGGAGTGCATGTGTTAGTCGCCCTTTTATTGAGAGTGTGTAACATCAACTCTGCTCTTGCCTGCAAATATCTTTATTTCACCAACACTCTTGAATAATACCCTAGCTGGGCACAAATTTCTACACTGGTGACTGTTCTAATTTTGTGCTTTTCTTTCACTGTTTCCTAGCACATTTGGTTGCTAATGAGTGGTCCTCTGACCATCTGACACTCCTATGTAGGTAGTATGTTTGCTTTTATCTTTGAAACCTTTTAGCTGTTTTATCTCCATTGCTTATGCAGCTTCAGTTTGATGTATCTAAGTGTATAACTATTTTTATTTGTCCTGCATGGGACTCAGTATAATCCTTTAACTTGCGGCTTCATATCTTTTTTCAATTCTGGAGTGGAGGATTTCTGTAAATATTGTCATTTTTTATAGGCCTCTCTTTCAGGACATCAGTTCAGGGTTGGGCTTTCTCCCTCTGTCTTTCATGTCTCCTAACCTTTCTTCCATGATGTCTGTCTTTTTAGGTTCCTGGGCTTCATTTGGGGTCACTTGCTCAGATTCGTATTTCATATCACAAATTCTTCCTTCACTTGTAGCTATTGTACCATCTAGCTCATCTCTTAAGTTTTGAGTTTCAAGAGCTATATTTTTTGTTTTTAAAAAGTTCACATTTTTAGATTTACTTACTCATTTCTCCTATACTATCCTTCACCTGTTTTACATCCTTAATATTTTAAACACACATTTTATGATCTCTTTCAGAATGTTTCGTTATTTGCAGTTTTGTGGACACTAGTAGTGTTATTTATTGTATGTTAGCTCTCACTCACGGTGCTTGTTCTCAGTACAGTTTGTAACTTGTGCCTGTGCATCTGTGTGTGTGTGTGTGTGTGTGTGTGTGTGTGTGTGTTGCTGAGGTTAAACCCAGAGCCTCCTGTATGTCCAGCATATGCTCTCCCACTGCACTCTACCATTAGCTCAATTTGTAACTTCTATTGTGGGCTCATTTTCAGCAGGGATTATTTTTTGTACGGTTTCATGATATTACTGATTTGAACTAATTTTAATACTACTCCACATGGACATTAAATATCCAAACTCCACACCTCCATGTTAGAGATTGGGGTCAGAGTTTCTCATGAATGTCCAGTTCTCCACCCAGAGCCCCTGTAGATGTCAAGCCTCCTTTAAATTCCCCAGGCTGGTGGGATTTTTCCAGTTCCTGTTTTGGGACTGGATAGACCTTAGAATCCAAGCCACGTTCCCATCTTACCCTGGCCTCAGCTTCTCTTCCATGCTTTCATTGAGTATTAACGATGTAGCCACTGCACTTAAGGTTTATCCTTAAGTCTGAGACCTCTCTTTCTTTACATTTCTTTTTCTTTCTTTCTTTCTTTCTTTCTTTCTTTCTTTCTTTCTTTCTTTCTTTCTTTCTTTCTTTCTTCTTTCTTCTTTCTTTCTTTCTTTCCTTCTTTCCTTCTTCCTTCCTTCCTTCCATCTATCCTTCCTTCCTTCCTTCCTTCCTTCCTTCCTTCCTTCCTTCCTTTCCTCCAGTTCAACAGTATATTGGGGAGGGGGAATTTTGCTGTTTTACTTAATCTATATTTCTGTGGCAGGAACAGACCCATGTCAGTCATTCTGTCTCACCAGAAGTCTCCAGAAACTTTGGGTGGATGGATGGATGGATGGATGGATGGATGGATGAAAAAAACAATAAATGAGTGATAACCAAGTTTCTTTCAAAACCAAAGTCTGTAAATTTAAATGTGCTCAAAAGAAAAGCTTAATGTCAGAAATAAATCTTCAAGAATCCTGTCCACTTTTCCATCTCTTTTTTTAAAAAATAAATGGCAGAAGGTTGAATGATTCTAGTGGACGCACATTAGCTGAGATTAACATAAATAACAGAAAACAAGATTTGCTCCCTGTTGCATTTGGAGACAACAGACATAAAATGTGCCTAGGTCTTTTGTTCCTCAAAATGGAAGCAATTCTATTGACCCAGTGATAGAATAACTAAATGGCCATTTTTTCAAAATAATTTTACAAATAAAAGTCCTGTGCATTGTAATTTATTTCCAGTAATGTTACTCATTTGCAACTGCCCAAGAGAAGGCCACATTCCTCCAATCTCAGGGTGTGTCTGGCCCATGCAAATGATCTCAGCTTGATTCCGTTCTGCACACACTCCTGGCCCCTGCTCTGTGGCACAGCCTGAGGTCACTGACAGGAGCAGACTGCAGTCCTGCCTTTACCACACTCACGGGTTGGTTGTATCAAACACTGGTAGAAAATGAAAGCTTCTAAGTGCTTTCATTTTTCATTTTATTTCTATTTATTCACCTATGCCAAGTCTTTGACACGCCTCCTACACATTTCCAGTTCTTTGAACAATGACAGCACTGGGCAGTGGCCTTTGTGTCACAGGCACTTTTCAGCACAGGAGTGTCTCCCCTCACCCCTCCATACAAAATTTACTTTTTCTTTAGGGCCACAAAAGCCCAGACTTTAGAATAAACCAGCAGGAGCCTCTTTTATCCCTGAGTTTCCAAGCACCGTCTTTGCTATGCTTTTGAGGCACTTCCGCTTTTTGCCCTGTGTTGTCATTAGTTGTGTATTTGTCTTACTGCCATCACTGGAATCTAAGCCCCTCAAGGGCAGCATTCAGTCCTGGTTCAGTATTATAGTCCCTAGAATGTTTTGTTTAAAAATTACTTTTGCATATTTGATCCAACTTAAAGCCCTCGTCTCACAACTAAAGTTTTGAGACCCAGCACTGTTCAATGGCTTCCTAAGTCTAGGCCACACCAGAGACCCATGTCTCGGATGAGTGGCAGCCACACTAGCACCTGTGTGTATTGACTCCCCAGCATTTCACACTCAGAAAACAATGAGTCTCTCACTCAGGGTGTCTCAGACTTTAATGTTCCAGAATTCTGCTGGAGAGCTCTGTAAATGGAGAGCCTGACTCCTTGGGTCCAATGGGGCCTGAGGTTCTGCATGTCCAACAAGCTCCTGTGCCGGGGCCACTGACCCATGAACCACACCTGGATTGGCAAGGCTCCAATACAAGCCAGATACTGTGCCATGCAATGAAGATGTTGAGTGAAAAAGGTCAACATAATTTGAAAAGAAAGACCCAGACTCTCAGAGCTCAGAGTTCAGAGCCCTGGGGGAATACAGACAGGAAATAGGGTGTGGTGATGCTGACTGTCTGTTTTTTTGTACATAGGATTCTATGTGGACAATAGGAGGGAGGAGAAGGGGGAGGTGAAGGAGGGAGAGGGGAAAGGAGGGGGATGGAGAAGGGGAAGGTGGAGAAGGAGGGGGAGAAGGAATTATTTTCCTGGATCAACCCTGAAAAACAGCCTTAAACCATTTCCTTGCAGGTCAGTTGCTTCCCTCTCTAGTGACTAATACCAATGATATTTGTGTTTTTTCTCCACTGAGTCCTCCAGCTAAATTGTATGAAGGCAGCCTCCCGCAGTTATGTCTTCTCATGGGCCAGGGGACTTCATCCTTTCAGGTACCTAGAAATGCTGTAGCAGCACTTGGGGCCGTAATTAGACCTTATCATGTAATCAGATGACATTGGCCCAAACCTCAGTTGCCCTGGTCCCTCCAAGCCCACCTACTTTTTGAGAAACCATCCTAGAAATTCTGTGAATGCCTACATTCTTGGAATGGTGTTGGAAGAGAGGGAATTTGCAAAGAGCTGGCTGTCAGTCTATGAATCTTCGCACCTGTAACTGGCATTGTTCTGGAATGAGACCTATTTCACTGTGCTACTCTGACACCAAAAACCTTGTTCCAGTAATAATTTCACTGACGTTTATCTAGATTTCCCTGGGCATTTTTTTTTTTTGCATTATCAATGAATACGGCCTATAAACAATGTCTGGGGCCTTTGAGTGGTAGTCACTTCCTACAAGAGAAACTGAAACGGATTCCCCTGAAGCCCTAGGCATGTGTGGGTTCCCAGAACAGACACTGTTCCCCGAAGCATGGGCATGAGAAGGAAATTGTCCAGAAGGCCAAATTTTGTTGATGCAAAATTTGGCTCAAAATTCAGCTCTCCAATTTTATATATTTAATCTTCTCTTTCTGGCTCATTATGGGAGACGGCAGCTACACTAAGCGAAGTGGTGCTGCTAAATCCGTGCTCCAAGAGCAAAATCGGAGGCTCCATCAGTTCTCCTGGAGAGCTCTGTAAGCGGAGAGCAGTGCTGTAGCAGCAGCTGGAGGCGGAGAGCACTTTCCTAGATTACGAGGCCTATGCGGTTGCCTAAATCAAGACGCAGCCAGGAAAAGAGAAACCTTCCCCGCAAACACCCACAGGGTATTTTAAATCCATTTATTAAAATGTAGAGATAGATTCTTTTCTTAAAATCCCCTTGGTACATTGTTATGAAAACTGCCAAACGGATTCATGAAAACTATAAACCATCAGTCACCGGAAACACGGCCACCTCAGCAGGAAACCCCCTACTGCAGCAGGCATCAAAATTGGGGGGGCAAAAAATAGAAGTTTGTCCCGAGTTACCTTGTGAGTTAGGAGAGATCCAGTCCCTAAACCCAAATCAAGCAATTGCCAGCTCAGTGCTTTCTCCATTGCTCTGCAGAGATGTAGTATAAAACATAAAGTCTGTGTGAAAACCCACATCTCCTAAAGAGGAAAATAGGACTTGTGCACTGAGGTTTAATGACTGGCTAAACGAAATATATGTACTATAAAAACTAAGGTTAGATGAGTAGAAGAATTGTTTTTAACAGTTTAATAAATTCTTCAAGAAAAGAACTAAATAATGGAAGGAGCGGGTTTATTATAAACCCAAGGCTTGGGCAGAATTCCATTTTAGGCTTTAAACTGGAAATAAATTTGGGAAGCTTTAACACCAACTACTTGAGTCCTGATGTAGTATATGCATGCACCAGACAGTAAATATCTTCCTTTAGCCTCTCGGTAACTCTGCTCCCCTTAATTTCTGTTACTTCCTTACGTCTTCAAATCCTGGGTTCCGCAGATTGCTGCCTTTGGTTCTTAAAGAACCTGCTTAATACTGCACTGCATTGCTATCACTCCTGTATCTTCTTTGATTGACTGCTAGATTTGGATCAAATACTAGTTACATTGTTAATGACTCTGTGAATTTATATCCATTTTCTAGGAGGCAAATTGGCAATGCACATCAAAGTAAGCCAGGAATGGTGGCACAAGTCTGTCATCCTAGCTGCTTGGAGGCTGAGACTAAAGGACTGCAAGTTCAAGGTAAGCCCAAGCAAAATATCTTTTATTCACAAAACACAAAACTTTAAAGGATTGGGGGTGTAGTTCAGTGGTAGAGTGCTTGCCTAGCATGTGCAAGGCCCTGGCTTCCATTCCCAACACTACAGAAACAAAGAAAGCAACTCACAAAAATATGTATAACCCTGGACTAGACAATCCCACTCCTGGGATTCTTCCTCAAGAAAATAGGAGAAAAGTTGTAAAAGATGTCCATTGTGGTCCCATTTAGAACCACCCAAAAATAAGGTAATTGAGAGCTTTTCCCCAATAACAGCTACCCATTGCTGAAGCAATTCTCAGCCAGGTGTTAAGAGGATTCACTTCCAAAGTCCCCCAGTAGCTCTGTCACATGTACCTGACCCTGGCTTTCACAAATGTGGAAACTGAGGCTGATGCATAAGACAGTAACCAAGTCAAGGTCACACACTTGGTAAGCAAGGCTTGAAATGGAAGTTGGTGACTGTGGCCTGTCCCACTCACCCAAGGGATTGGTTGGGACCAAGACATTGAAGCAGCAGGTCTCAGGAGGGAGCCGTGGTGCAGGTGCTTCAAGGACTAGCAGGAAGAAGACACAGCAGTGTTCGAAAAAGCCTCCTGAAATAACATTCAGGAAAAGAGAAGGACCCCAAATTAAACCTACAGTAGAATTATCGCTCCCATTAAAGTATATTTAAAAATTGAAAGCGATCACAGAGAGGAATCACTGGGCAAACACTTGGAGGACAGGAATGAGTTGTAAGGGGCTGTATTGTGTTTGTATTTCCTTAAATGTCCCTATGCTGCTGTCTTAACAGCAAACCTTAAAAAAGAAGAAACTGACTTGACCACTGATTTAGGCTTAATGAAAACACGTGCATGTTTGCCGCTCTCTCTCTCTCCTGCCTTTGAGTAACTTCTTCGCTCTGCTTGTTCTTCTCTCTCGGTTTCATGATGCCTGCACCTTGCCGAAACCACAAGCTCCTCTGGGGATTGCTGAGCACCCAGGAAGGGATCACCAGCGGGCCTTTCTCGTTGAAGGTAGGTGGATGTTGAAATACTGATATCAGGATGCAAATAGCAGAGGAGTGGGGGGAGCGCTAAACAACCTCACCCCCAAGGAGAAAACCCGTGCCCTTGAGACTCTGTGTCGAAGAAGTGCCTCACCAGCTGAAAGATCAGGCGATGATGACTTGTCCACTGGCACTGGAGCATTACGTGAAGTTGCAAAAATAGAACCTTATAAAAATTCATAAGCTCATGAAAGTCCCACTTGACTGTATAGGTTAGGGGGCCTATGGTCAGGACTTTGTCAGGCGGTAGAAGAAAGAAACCTTCAGTGTCCCAGCCTTTCTCCTAGTAAAAGGATGCTAATGCTAACATGTTTTAAGCGCTTGCTGTATACTTGTACTTTGGAGAGTCCTTCTGTACTAACTGATTTAACCCTCACATGTGATAGATATTCCTGGTTGACAGATGAGGAAACTGAGGCGTAAAGAGGTTTAAAAAACTTGCCCTGTAGAGATTTGGGCCCAGATCTGTGTAAAACCAGTTTTGCATCTGCAGCCTCTCACAGTGTCACACAGGCCAAAGGCCTTTCGTTTGATCCATTCCTCTCAACAACCTGGATGGCAGCAAGTGTTGCTTCCTTTACATGGCAGCTGCAGCCCCTCACCTGAGTGACCAGAGCTGAGCGGAAATGTCCTGGCCCTCCTGCCTTTTCAGTACAAGAGAGAGGTGACACATCCTGAAATAGAGAAATGTGGTCTTCAGAGCTCAGTGGATCTAGGTTTGCATTCTAGTGTCTGTGTTCAGTAGACTTGAGGAAGCCACTGAATGCCTTAATTTTCTCATCCATGAAATGGGGTCCCAGGCTCTGTGGTGGTGGGAACTGGTGTCCAGCACAGGGCCTGGCCAGCATGGGAGCACATGCACCTGGTTACCTGTTCTACAGAAAACTCTAAGGCCCAGTGCGGCTGCTGTGAAAGCACAGCTGGTTATCAGAAGGACGCCCTGAGTAGTAAAGTCTGAGCAGGGGGCTCAGAGGATCCCAGTGCCCAGGATGGCCACTCACTGGGGCCATTTCCCTCCCTTTCACATTGATGCCACCAAGCTTTGCCCGATCTGTCCATCGGAGGGATTTGTCCTTCCTCTGATAGGAATTTTTCTACCTTCCACTGCCCTATCTCTTAAGGCGTGCATCTTATCCTCATTACGCCTAGTCACTGGGGTCTCTGTTCTGTCTCCCTTTCCGAGCATGCCAGATGCTGTACACTTAACTGGACACACTGTACCTTGCACCTCCCGCAGTGGCACGTGGAACATTCCAGGAGAGTAGGCTCCATGCGGGCAGTCACCGTGTCTGCTCTCTTCTTCTTATCCGCAAGTCCGAGCACCGTGCCTATTGAACAGTGCGTATTCAATGGATGTATGCTAAAGGAGTGAATGAACGAGTGGATGATTAACAAGCAGCTTGCATGGCCTGAATGGACGGTGGCTCATTCTTACAGAGAGCCTATTGTCAGCCGTGGGAGGCGAGTCACCGGATAGAAGACCTACCAGGCCCCCTGGGAGTCAGGTTAGATAATGTGAAGCCTCTCTGTTACATGGTTTAGATACATCATCTCACTTAATCCTCCAAAGGACCTAGATGTTGAAGTGGAAACCCATTTTACAGATAAACACTAACTTACCTGGTTACCCAGCTAGGCAAGGATTCTCACTGAGTTCTCACTGACTCAAACACACCATCACTTCCTTATGCTGGAAGGCCCTTTCAGTGTGGTAGTTAAGGGCATGAGTAGTTAAGTAATATGGATTCTCATCCCTGTGTACCTCTTCCTAGTAGCGGGAACTCTGACAATTCACAGGCTCCCAAAGTCATCAGTCTCCTAGCTGTAAGACTGTAAGAATTAAATGACATGATATAAGTGAGATACCATGAGGCAAGCACACAGTGTGTATGTCTTTGGTGGTGACAGCAGTACCGGTAGTGGTACTAACAGTAGTACTGGGGTGACCTTAATTTCAGTGAACCCAGCGCTAATTTGAAAGGGCAAGTTTGGCTCACCAGTGTAACATCTTCCACTCTGGGGACTGAAAAAGAACGGGAGTGATATGGGGGTTACATTCCCAGGTAAAGAGGTGAACCTGAAAATGATAGCCCAGTTGCCCCGGTGAACAGGGTAACCGCAATTCCCAGACATCGCCACAAGATGGGGCAATGACGTGGCGCCCCTGGATGATGGGGTCCAGAGCTGGGAGGACCCTGAGAACCAGGAGAGAAACCGAATAAATCAAGGAGAGTCAGCTACCCGAGCTTTAGATGTGATTTCCCCCTCGCATTTCAGACAGACATCCGTGGAGCTAGGTTAGCCCCAGGACAGCAGGCAGAGCATGCGCAAAGCAGGAAGAGAGCAATAGAGAGACTCAAATGAACCCTGCTTCTCAACCCCACTTTCCACCTGACTGACGACACTGCGACAAGAAGTGAATGGGACACAGTTCCTGTTTCTCTCTCATTCACCTAGACTCTGTATTATGAGGAGAGTGTCACAGAGTTGAGAATCACTGATGTGGACCAGAACATGATGACCACAGGATGAGGAAAACGAATTTTTAAAAGGCGGAGTCATAGCTGAAGAAACCATGTACACATGCAAGACTAGAGTAGGGCAGACGGTTGAGTGTGGGCTGTGGGTGTCAATATTAGGTACGTGGTTTTGAAGTAGGACCTGCATTCAAATTCTGGCTCACTGCCGAGAGCTACATGACCTTGGGAAAGGATGTGAGTGCCAATGTGGTGGGATTGTTTTGCAGATTAAATGAGACACTGCTCCCAATAGTAACCCCAGTAACTGCTCCAGGAAAGGCAGCTTTATTATTACCATTATTGTTATTACACTGGCATAATGATGAAGAGAGGCTGATTCTAAATCCAATGTCTGCGATTCTATCAATGTTACACAACTGTACAGAGACCTGTCTTGCATTTTGTTCAGTGTGTGTCATGTGTGATAGACCATGATAGACTTGGCCTTCAAAGTGGCCTTCAAAGAGATTTCAAGGCCCTCTAAGGTAAGACTGAAAAATACAGTCTGTGCCATGACTTTTGCACAATTCTGAATATAACTCTGGACAGAGGCTAGTTAGGGGATCAATACACCTGACCATTGATCTGTTGTGAAACGGACAGCCTCCAAGCTTTCCAACATGGTGCCTGACAAAGCAATCCAACACTCATTTGCTAAGGGTCTGAGGGAGGCTGTCCTGGGAGACCCTCTTTTTCAGTGCTAAAGCGTGGTTCCAGGAAGTCCACTTTCCCCCCATTCTGACCAAACTGACCCTCTTTCTGCACAGAAACACTGACATGAACAGAAGGGACAGTACAAGAATCTAACTTGGTTCAGTGAATTTAGGTATTTGTTTTTTCAGGCTCACAAGGCCATCTCCTGAGGGACTGGACAGAACTGATCCAGAAGTTACTCTAACACTAAAGGAAAAGAGGAGAAAAAGAACTGAAAGTCCCACTTAAATAAACTCAAGGAAAGCTTGAAGGGACAAAGTTCCCTTTTAAGTATATTCTCGGCCCTCCTAAGTCTTCCTTGGCCTCGTTGCTCTTTCTGCCTTATGAGTCTCTGTTTTCTCATCTAGAACATGAGGGTATGAGACCCGCAGGTCGCCAAGATCTTTTAAGGACCCTGGACATAGCACTGTGTACAGACTCCTCCAACAGGGAGAATTCTGGCTCCTTCCTAGTCACCGACTCCCCATGTGGCCAAGGCCCCCCCATGGGGTATCCCCTCTGCACTTTTGCTTGCCCAAGTGCCACAGACCAATCTGGATGACCTCTGAGGTCCGTGCCGGCTGGAACACGGATGCCACTTTTGAAATTCTCCTGAGTTTTGACTGCTCTGCTCTCACCCTGACTCTAGACTCTTTGGAGTTAGTGTGATGGGTGAGTTTCATTTCTCTCTCTTTCTCTCGATGGTGGGAACTTTCGTGATGACACCCCCCTCCAGAGATGATCTGAGGTGTGTCAGGTGGGTGAAGATGCACACAACTATCCCTGGTACAAAGAGTGAAATAAATGACGGTTGTTGTCTTTGGAAAATCGTCCATGTGCCTGTTGCCCCCATCCCCAAATCGGAGAGCGTGCTTCATTTTCAACCGCAACATTACTTCCTCCAAAGCAGTTTTAAGGAGCAATTCTATTAGTAAATATCTCAAGCAGAAACTTTAACAAATGACTTCTTCTTTCCAAATTATAAATCATGTTCCTGCCTTCTCTTCAACCTAGAAATCCAGGAGATTGTAGAGGGCTTTTGCCCCTTTAGAGAGGGGCATTTTTATGGGTTTTCTGCCTCAGCCTACTTCACTTTCCTTTAATTGCTGGCTGAATGTTTCCACACAACCAGAAGCATTTGAATAATTAATATTCACTAAGCTGAATGTTGACTTTCAACAGCTGGTGATTCCTAAACCTGAGAGTGGTTTGTGAAGGCAGGGTCTTGAGGAGTGGCTTTGGCAATGTATGAAGTTCTCTCATTGAGTCACAGAAAATGGGATACTTCGACTGTAGCATATCAGCCCAAGAAGAATTTCTGGAGAGCTCTTTTGGTAGGACCCGGCCTCAGGAGCAGAGGCAGCAATGAAGGAGTGGCCGCGCCATACCCCGGAAGAGCGGCCCAGTGTCTGAGATAAAGACAATCTGCTCAGCAGATCAGGAGATAGTACGGTGGGGCTGCAGCTCAGATACCTGTGAGGGAGCAGGGAAGATTCAGTCATTATTCATTCAAAAAGTCTGTTGAGGTCTGTTCCACACCAGCCCTCTTCTAGACGTTAAGAGTTACAGAAGAACAAACCAGAGCCTACTGTCCTCCAAAATGATCTCTGCTTTTTGGGGGTTTGTGTTCTAGTTTGGAAAGCAGATGACAAACAGAATTAATTGGTTCAATGCACAGTTTGTTAAATGGTGGTAAATGCTTTGGGGGAGAAAAAGGAGGTATAGGGGTAAAAATACAATGAATAGGAGATGGGTACAGGTTTTGAAAGTGCAAGCGGGAAAATCCTCATGGACAAGATGACAAATTAGTGAAGACGTAAGGAAAGCGTGTCACACAGATATTTGGAGAAGAGTGTCCTAGGACAGAGAAACAGCAAGTGCAAGGGCCCTGGAGCAGGAATGTGTCCGGGGTGATCCAGAAAGAGCAGGGAGGTCACGTAGCTGGAGACAACAAATCACGTAGGGCTTTTGCTCTGAGTGAGATTGAAAGCCATTGGAAGCCATTTTCTCTTATCGGCAGAGAAGAGCACGATCTGGTATTTGACTAAACATGATCCTTCTGGCTACCATGCAGAACACAGACTGCAGTGAGCAAGGAAAGTAGAATGGGCAGCTGTGATGCTGGGAAAGATGACTGGCCTCACAGAGATGACCTTGATGGAGGTGCCCAGGAACGGGAAGATTCTGGGTTTATACTGAAGGAAGATCTGACAGGATTTGGTAAAGGATTCGATACAGGTAATAAGAAGAGAAAAGGATGAGTCCTTGCTTGGGGGCATGGGGGCATGAATAGCTAGAAGTTTGCAAGGACCATTTGTAGAACTAGGAAATATTAGAGGAGAAACAGTTATACGAGGATATATAGGAAGCTGTGGATAAAAGATGGGGGCAGAGGGACATGTTGGCAGGGCTGTCCTAACTACAGGGTTGTGAGATTCCTACAAAGCCCATGTCACCAGGGCTGGGGATGTAGCTCAGTGGCAGAGCAGCTGTATAGCAGGCAAAAGTCACTGGTACCATCCCCAGCACTGTAAAAACGAAAACAAACATGTCAGCCAGAGTGTGCTGCACACACCATGTAGCAAGGTGAGGGAAAGCCCTCGTGTTCTGAGTCAGAACACCTGGCTTCAGGTGGCTTCTCCACACCTCTCTCTCTAGCTAACGGATTTAGGACACCTTACTTATGCTCTCTACAATCTCAGCTTCAGAATGTGGATGTATTTAAGTGCTTTGTAAAATGCAAAGCATCACACCCAGAAACAAGGTCGAGCGCAAGGAAATCAAACACAGGATAAAAATAAGAGCTGGGTTTGCAGCCTGAGCCAGCTACATAATATCAAGCATGTTTCTTATTCTCCAAAGATCTGATTTCCTTGTGTGTAAAATACGGCTTTTTGCTTTACAAACTGTCATCAGGGACTCTCAGAATTTTTGGAGCATCTAGCAAAGACCTTGGTGTATAGTAGGAGTTCAATATAATATGGCTCTTATTACATATGCAATAACAGGTTCACTGTGATGTATTTATTTGAAGTGTATAGTCATCTGTACAAAAACTCAGGCTATCAAGTCTGGCAGTGTAACATACACCATGGCAGCCCATACACCATGGGCTGTAATGCAATATCATTAAATGACTTATTAGATATTTGCTTGTAGAAATCCTACATATTATACTTTGAGATTATGCACGTCCAGGAAACTGCTTGGATTAAAAAAATCCCAAGAGGTTTAAACAGCCGATCAAACTTCCTTGAGATGAAGGACCTCACCCCATTTTTTGTGTGTCTTCCATTGTAGGCCTGGTTCCATGAGGGTGCCTAAGAGGTATTAGGGGAGAGATAGATAGGAGCAAATAAACAGACCTTGGAGATTATTTTGTTCAACCATCTGCATTTAAAACTAAGAAAGCAAGAACCCAGAGAGGTCCATTTTTTTTTTTTTTTTTTTTTTTTGCGGTACTGGGGATCGAACTCAGGACCCTGTGCTTGCTAGGCAAGCGCTTATTCCACTGAGCTATATCCCCAGCCCCCAGAGAGGTCCATTGACTTACCAGAGTTACCCAGCAAGTGGAAGGTAGATCTATGGCTAGTATTATGTTCTCTTGACTCTGGGGTCAATGTTCTCCCCCAGTGCCTCCCCTAGACACAGAATGAATGAAATTGGTCACAGTGAAACCCAGGTTTCTTATGGACTTGGAACTTTCCACGGGCTCATCCAATCTGACAAAGATCCAGAGGTTTCTTTGTGATGACAATAGGATAGAGCAGGGTCCCTGAATGGTCCCTTGAGCTTTAGGGATTTCTCTGGGGCCTGCAGTGTTTGCATTGGTCTAGACATTTTCCACCAAACCTCCTGGCAAATATTTGTAGGCCCCGATACAATGCCATACAAATAATCATATCTAAAGCTCTCCCGTGTAAACAGCCTGAAGTCCTTGGTCAGTCAGCAGGGATCAGAGAAGAAAAAAAAGAAACCAAACTGCCCTCCTCAAGACAGTTTTTAGGGAGAAAATCTCAAAGTCAATCTAAAAAATGACCTATTTTTGTTGTGATTAAAGCCACAATTGGGATTGACACTACTCATCGAAAGCTGGGAGGTAGGTAGGGGTGTGCATGAGTGTGTGTGTGAGTGAACAGCATTCCCAAAATATAGAAAGAAATTCCTTCAAACAAATGTTGTCTTAAAAAGGAGCTTTTGAAGTTAAAAAAAAAATCATGTGCCTCTTGCTCTGTTCCAAGTATCTTATGTAGTTTTAGTGAAAGGTAGGAGAAAGATTTGGCGATTAAACAGAAAAACATATTTTTGTGGTGGAATTATGGTCTGGTTCATTAATAAGTTTCCTGTTTGGGGCAGGAAGAAAAAGAAAGTAGTATTCCCTCACATATTAGCAAATCTGGCAGGAGCACTAAAGGGAGAGGGAGACTGAGCGTGGTGGCACACGCCCATAATCCCAACACTTGGGGGACAGAGGCCAGAGGATCACTGCAAGTTCCAGACCATCCTGGGCTACAGAGTGAGCTCAAGGCCAGCCTGAGCTACATAGCGAGTCCCTCTCTCAAAAATAAAGGGAGAGGCAGAGGGAAGAAGACATGTGAAATCTCTGCGATTGTTGTTAAGATTTATACAAAAACAAACAAACAAGCCTGGTAACCACAGATTAGAAATTCTAGGACGACAGCCAGGCACGGTGGCACATTCTTGTACTACCAGTACTCTGGAGGCTGAGGCAGGAGGATTGCAAGTTTGAGCCCAACCTGGGTAATTTAGCAATTTAGCAAGACTATCTCTAAATAAAAGAGAAATAAAAAGGCTAGGGATGTAGCTCAGAGTGATGACCCTGAGTTCAATCCCCGTATTGCAGAGAGAGAGACAGAGACAGAGAGAAAGAAAGGGGAGGGGAAGAGACCAGAGGGGCGAGAGGAAGGGCGGGGTGGGGAGCAGAGCGGGGAGGGGAGAGGAGAGGAGAGGAGACGAGAGAAAAGAAAAAAGAAAAGGAAAGGAAAGAGAAAAAGAGAAGAAAAATTCTAGGGCCATTGACTCACCTGACTCACCTGGGAGGTTTGTCCTTTGTGCCTGTCTTATTTCACTTAGTACAACGTATTTCAGCCCTATCTGTGCTGCAGCACGTGTCAGGACTTCATTCCCTTTTATGGCTGGTTGATACCCAGTTGTGTGCCCAGACCACATACAGTTTTATTCATCTGTTGAAGGGCACTGGGGTTGCAACCACATTTGGCTCGTGTGAATAAGGTCACTGTGCACGTGGGTGTCCTAAAGTCTCTGGTGTTTACTAGTTTTGTAATTTAAAAAAATAAATACCCTTTTTAAAAAGCAAATGCTCACATAGATAAGAAAAATACTCGCTATCAAGACACAGAAATGATAGTGAAAATGATAGGCTTAAGGGTCACTGCAGTTGTCACAAGGCCCAGGAATGCCTGTCAGTCACTTCCGGAGGGCAGGGGCCAGCTTTGTAGCTTTGTACCCTACACCACCCACACCCAACACCATGTGTGTCTTCCTGTCAGCGTTCAGGGCACCTGAACTACAACTTGACCTGAAGGAATGGCTTGATCAGAACACCAAGGCAAGTGACAGGTCTTCCTGAAGGAAACCAAAGGACTCCTGGAGCCAGTGCCCTGGGGACAGCAGAGGACCTGGCACCTGTCATTCACTGCATTACTTTGAGCCCTTCATTTCTCAGGCTTCAATTTCTGTAGTGTTAAGAAGCCACTGTCTATTTTGTATTATCACAAGATTATTGTGAAAAGTCACCATTCAGTCAATTAGTCAACAAATATTATGTACTTCTCATGATCCAGGATTTGATCAAATTAAAAATTAAAAAATTTCATTCGGTGAGCATTGCTTGTGTTTTCATGTGGCATTATTTTGTGACTCTTTTCCCTTCCAATGCTCTATAAACCAGGTTTCCCCCCATTCCCTACAAAAGACACCTCCAGGGCAGGGGCGTCTGGGAAACCATGCACCGGAAACCTGGCACTGCTCTGCTCTCTGAAGAACCTGGCAGCTGTTCTGATCCCTCCTGGCTACCTCTAGCTGCAAGGAGAAGTTAATGAAGTGTGTGGGACAGTGATGGGAAAAGGTCAGGCTCTACATCACTCCAGACAGCACCACCAAGTGAGGCCTAACTGTAGGGTAAAAGATGTGGACCAGAAAGCAATCTCCACTTCATTAGCCAGTGGTTCTGGTTGTGTGGAAGCAGGCCAAGGTCCAGCCTACAGACTGTGACACCCAGGGGTCGGAGCAAAGGCCAGCTCCGAAGCAGAAGCACTGCCTCTCTCTGGGGGCATAGGAAAGGGGCATTTTCCTGTCCTCTTTGCCCCTCTCTTTCTCTCCCTTCCTTTCTACCTTCCTTCCTTTCTTTCCATTTATTTCATTTTCCTTCCTTCTCTCCTCCTCTTTTTATCTTTCTTCCTTTAAAAAAAGTTATAATGTGGGAGGCCTCAGTTCAATCTCCAGTATCACACCAAAATAAATCGTTGTATTTTTTAATCTCTGTTGTATTACCCTCTTCCATTGTTCCTTTCTCTCATCCTACATAGGTGGTGCTTCAGTTCACAAACACTTGTTTGGAAACAATTTGGTTCACAAACAGAAGCATTTGGCAAAATTTTGGTTTCACTTGACAAGTCTGCATGGAGTGACAAACACGACCGTGGCCATCTTTCCCACACAAACAAGACCATGGTCATCTTTTCCAAAATCATGAAACACATTAAGCTCGTGAACTGAGGTACGACTGTACCTCTAATCATTTCCCCTCACTTTTTTCCAAATCTTATCAAATTCCCCACAGATAGCTACCTAGAGGCCTCTGACCATATTTCCGTTTATCTGAAGTAAAATGAAAGCATATACTTCCTTCCTCGAGAACTGGGGTGCATGAATGGAGGTGTGCAGATGATACAGGGAAGAGGCAGGAGGAGGATCTTGGTTCTTGGTTGCCTGTTTATGGAAACTCCATATTTTTCTTTTTGTACTAATTTTATAATGTGCATAAAATGGTAGTGCATGGTACATGTCATAAGTTAATTGATGCAAACAATGGGAATAAAATCTTATATATATATATTTTTTTTCTTTTCTTTTCTTTTTAAACTGTACTGTACCTGCCTGACCATCACCTACCTCCTGCATGCAGAAGCGCAAAGGTTTCCTGGAGCGTCTCCAGCACAGAACCCGCTGGGGCACTTTCTGTGTGTGCCACCTTGGGCTATCACCACTGTCATTGCTAGGAACTACCAGGTGCTTATTGACAGCCAGGGTTCTAATTGCTTGACACCTATTGACTTATTTACTCATTACAACCATCCCACTAAGTAGAGGCTGTCTCTATCCCCACTTGAAAAACGGGCACATTGCGGTATGGGAAGTTTTAATAAATTAGCCATACACAGTTATTGAATCCAACATTTGAATCCTGGCATTTGGACTCCAGGAAACAGGAAAAATTAGAGAACGCTTAATGATCTTAATTTTGTAAAACTGAGATGATGAGAGTTAACTGCAGGTGATAGGAAGGATCAAAGAAGATGATGGTATAAATCTCAGTGCAAGGGTGTAAGCATCCAATAAGGAGCCACTACTAGTTATTGATGTCAAAAGTATTCTCTAAAAAAATAAATGTTAAGATGGCACTCACCCCCTTGAAAACATTCGGGGATTCCTCTCTTCCGAAGGAGAAACATTCAGAACCTCAGGCCTGGCACTGAATGTCTACTCATCAGCAGCCCTGTCCTTACTTTCTGGTCTCAGTTGTTTATTGTGAAATGTAATGTCTGTGGGATGATTGAGTGGTAGGGCAACGGAAATGAGGGAGGAGAAAAATTAAAATGATCAAATGGGCCATCATCTGTGTAACTGAGTAACAAAGGTGAAGGTAACATTATGTAGGACAGCATCCAGAGCTAATTCCCTTCTATGTTCTCTATAATTCTGTATTTCCTCAGTCGTTTTTGTATTAACAGAAGTGAAGATAACTTTAT
>PVLD010015120.1:0-49830 GCA_004027595.1 Dinomys branickii | reverse complement strand
TTCTTTCTTGTCTTTGGATTTTTGGTTCTTGTGTTTTCTTTTTCTTTTTTTCTTTTTTTTTTCTGTTGTTGAGAGGGTCAACTGTCTGACTAAATTTGCATGTCTGTATATGGGTCCAAACATCTACAATTCGAAGATATCAATGGATAAAGCAACAACTACTGTTGAGACCATATCACCTTGTCTATAGATTAGTTGTGATTGTACTATTTTCTATGATAATGGGTGTCTGTTTGTCAATATGTTTTTGTACTTTTATGTTTCTATAATAAAAAAAATAAAAAAAAAAAAACAGAGGCAAACCCAGGGCACAGTAAGTGGAACAATTCAAAAGGACCCACCTTGACTGTCTGAAGGGATAAAAAAAAAAGAAGCTTAGGAAAATGATGGAAACCATGAATGCCTAACATAGGAAAGAAATGGACTCAAAGAAACAGATCAAACAGATATCTAGGACATTAAAAATTACATTGAAAGTATAGGCAGCAGAATGAGCCAATGTGAGGACAGATATAAAATCTATTTTATTTTATTTTATTTATTTATTTTTTTTTTTTTGTGGTACCGGGGATCGAACTCAGGACCTTACACTTGCCAGGCAAGCGCTTATTCAACTGAGCTATATCCCCAGGCCCTAGATATCAAATCTAGAAGACAGGATTGCAATTAGCAATCATGAAAAGAAAGACTTCTTAAAAAAAGCAAGAGACTATTAAGAAATCAATCCAAGAGCTGCTAGATGATGTACAGAAGAATAACATAAGATTGATCCAAGTCAGTGAAAAAGCAGAAGACACTCCAAACAACATAAAAAACATTCACGATAGCAATGGCAGAAAATATTACCAGTAGGAAAAAGAATTTGATATACAGTAAGAGGCATATAGAATTCCAATTAGTCACGATAAAAACTACATCAAGCATATAATAGTTCAGATTCCAGAAATTCACAAGAACAGAATAGTAAACGCTGTGTGAGAAAAGAAACCATTCACTTATAAAGGAAAATTCACCAGAATCACAGCAGATTTGTCAATACAAACCCTCATGTCAAGGAGAGCTTGGGAATAAAGTGTTTCATGGCCTAAAAGAAAATAGCTTCCAACCAGATTGATGTACCCCACAAAAATATCATGCAAAACTGACGGAAAAATAAGATACTTTGATGACAAAGAACATCTGAAGAAATTCATGATCACAAAACCAGTACTCCAAAATGATTTGGAAAACAAAATGATTTGAAGGACATTCTAGAAAGAGATAACAAGGACTGCAACTCCATGAACCCTAACAGAAGGACTCCACCAGGCAAGGCAAGCAATTAAACAGAGGGGGGGAAAAGAGAACCAACAATAGCAAATAACATGACAAGGGTAAGTCAATACATATCAGTTATAACCATCAATGTAAGTGGTCTCAATTCACCAATTAAAAGAAACAGACTAGCAGAATGAGACCATATTCTTAAGTGAAATAAACTGGACACACGTTTAAATACAGCATTGTCAGGAGGCTGAGGCAGGAGGATCATTGCGAGTTCGAGGCCAGCCTGGACTACAAAGTGAGTTCAAGACCAGCCAGAGCTGCACAGCAAGACCCTGTCTCAAATAGACAGTCAATCAGTCAATTAATAAATAAATATAGCATTGTTTCTCTGTTGTGAGAAACCTGAAGTGTAATAAACCAAAATGTTCCAAAGGACATCCTAGCTATGTAATAGATATTGGGAAATGGGGAGAAAATGTTCAAACGAGAAGGGGAACAAGGGGGGAGACAGGAGGAAAGGAAAGAAGGGATAGGGAAAAAGAATAGAAGAAAAAAGTCAGTAACAAAGCTTTTGTAAATAAGAAGGGGAGGAGGGGCTGAAGGAGGGGAGGGGAATGGGAAAAAAACAGCAGCAAGATGCACCATGTACAGGTGTAAGCTCCCCATGATGAATGTTCTCATTATACAAGTACCAATCAAAGCTTTTAAAAAGCACTGGTGTTGTACCCACAATATATAACAAAGGATTCAGTAAATATTTGCTAAGTAATGACTATGAAAAAGACATTGTATTCATTATATACTGTCCTTTGCTGGTATCCTGCATTCAGATTCACACTTTAAATGCTGTATACTACTACTTTCCTTGTTGTTTGTCTGTTTTTAAAATCAAATTTGAGTTCTACTGCTTTTTATATACAATAAAATAAAAGGAATGACATTCTGAATCCATCGACGTCAGCTCTGCCCGCACATGCAATTTGTCTTCAGGGCGATGGACAGCACTAGATAAGGGGCCGCTCGCTGGATTACTCTCTCGGCTTCAGGGGTCTCCTTAACTGTCAAGTGAAGGTCTTCATTGGATTGGATCATCTCTTCGTAAATTTCATAACATTTAATCCAGAGGATATGCAGTATAAAAAGTTTACAAAAGATAAAATGTAGTAATTGGTTTCAGTTCTGAAATCTGAGAGGTTGTTATCTGCAATGGCACTCGTGAATTTTCAATTTCCATGGCTGAAAACTACAGAATTTCATTTTATTTACATATCTTAAAGTTTTATCATTTCTTTTACAAAAATTACCAAAACTAAGACAATATACCGAGGAAATGTAAGTTACTGCCATCATTATTCTTAGGGCAAATGATTAAAGTTAAAATACACACACACACACACACACACACACACAGATCTCTTTATCTACACATCTCTCTCTTTGGATCACTTTCTTCAATTTTTCTTCCAAATACAAATGAATAGCATATAAAGGGAACAGAAATTCAGGTAAAAGACAAGGCAATTTATAATAAATTAGAACAGACTAAAGCATGATATACAGCATTAAAGTATCTGAAACCTATAAAAATATTTTGGGTAAAGAAGTACTGACTGAAATTTACTTTTAGGGTTTCGTAGTTTAGCGGAGCGCGCCGTGGCAAGGTCAAAGTGGGCCTGGTCCGCGTTCTCACACAGGTGGATGATCCGGCACAGGCAGTCGGCAGCGAACACGCGCGTGGCCCAGCGAGGCGCCACGGACGGCTTGGACTTGTCCTCCTCTCCCAGTGTGGTGAACATGGTGTCATCATCCATCTCATCTTTCTTTTCAGATTCTTCATCTTTTCCGCTGCTTAAGGGAGTTGCAGTACTCATATCTGTAATAAAAATTAGGAAAGCAATGGGATCTCAGTAAAATTATGCTTTAGAAATAGCATTAATTCTCACTCTGTAGAAAACAGAACTGGCAAGGATTTTTTTAAACAATCAAAAATCAAGGAAAGGATAACATAAATTATTTTCATGTAAATTACATTTACCTGTTTCAATAGTTTTACATATTATATTGTACTACAGAGTATCCTGGGATTTTTAGACATAATATTTAAACTTTCAAAAATTTTTCAAATATTTTCCAAAATACATAGGAAGCTTATTAATTTATTATGTAATTTAACTTTAATATTCTTTATAGGAATTCACTATATAAAGATGAAAATTATTTAAATGTAAAATCAAATTTATATAAAAGTATATTTCCATATCTATATATTTCCATATATTTATCAAAAGTGAAACAGTTGTGAGGTGTGGTGTCACACACCTGTAATCCCAGCACTTGGGAGGCTGAGGCAGGAGGATCACTATGAATTGGAGGCCAGTCTGGGTTACATAAGGGAGTTCAAGGCCAGTGTGCCCCACATAGCAAGACTCTGTCTCAAACAAAGTAAAAAGTTTTCACTATTTTAAGAAGATAAATACATACCACTAGATGCTGCCAGGACATCTTTACAAAGCATTAGCCAATGGGAAAGTTTTTCTACTGCCAGTGATGAAAGCATATGGCCCAATGTGTCATGAATATCAGAACATAATTTTCGATCTGTCTCACGATCTAGCATTCCAAAAAGAAGTCCCTCAAGACCAGTTTCTGTTATGTTAACACCTTGATGCCGGCAATGAATATCGCTTCGAGAACTAACCCCTGGTGCAAAAGGATTGACATCTGAAAAGTAATTTTTACGAACAAATTTCAATGGGATTTTGTTGTATGTTACAGGTAACAAGTAAAAGACAAAGTCTTACAAATAAATTCACAATAGCAACAAAATCAGCTATCTATCCATATAATTAACTATGATCAGCCAGATGTGGTTGCACACACCTGTAATCCCAGTACTTGGGAGGCTGAAGCAGGAGGACTGTTAGGAGTTCGGGGCCAGCCTGGACTACAAAGTGAGTTCAAGGCCAGCCTGGACTGCACAGTGAGACAAAGAAAAAAAAGAACCAAACAAACAAACAAAGCAAAACTATGATCTCTAGGTTATATACTTTTAGGATTCAAATTTCATCTGACAATAAGGGTAAAATCCCAGTTTTATAAATGATTATTCTGAGATGTCAAAAATGTGAAAGTATTTAAATCAAAAAGAATATTGACCAACGAAGGGACTTACTGCAACCACTGCTCTCTTTGTCTCCTGCATTTTTTGCCAGGCTCATGGCATATTCACATACTTCCGCTGCTTCTCGCTGTGCAAGTTGTCGGAGACAAGCCACAGCTGCTCGTCGAAGTAACAAATGGGAACTACACAAGTGAACCTGTAAACCATAACAGTTCCAGGCAATTTTTAAACATTAATTCTTTAATCTTGCTTGCCTAATGAATATGAGTGCTTTATTTGGGCTCATCTGCCTCGATTGTTTAAAGTATAGTCAAGAATGGAATTTTAGCAAATTCATACCAATAAGATAAAAAAATGCTACAGGGAAAATAGCTGTGCCAAGACTTATGCACTAAGAGACTCATAGTTAGATGAAAATATAGAAGGATTTTTTGCATGTCTTATTTTACACATAGTCCTCCTGAAGTCTGTCATCTGAATTTTTTAAGTGCATAGAAACAAATATAGTGAATTAAGAGTTAAGCAGCAGCAGAACATGTGGCAAGAAGTTAAAGCAAAAGGGAGAGTGTGTATTAAAATGAAAAAACAAAATGAAGTAAACATAAACGTCTGAAAAGTAATGCAAATGGGACCTTTTCTTATAGATTTTTTTTTCCATCTGAAATGTCCCTGAAAGGGCCAATATAGTACAATCTAAAACACAAAGTAAAACTTAAAAAACAGTTAAGAACACAGGGTCAGCCAGCATGGTGGTACACGCCTGTAATCCCAGCACTCAAGAGGCTGAGGCAGGAGTTTCACTGTGAGTTTAAGGCCAGCCTGGGCTCCATAGTGAGCTCAGGACCAGACTGAACTACATAGTGAGACCCTGTCTCAGAGGAAAAAAAAAAAAAAAAGAACTCAGGAGGATTTGAATCTTACCACTGTTCACTAGTTCCTGTGTGCCTTTGGTATGTGACTTAGTCTCTCTGTGCACTGATCTGCTCAAATGTACAATGAGAATGGCAATTCCTCACAGGAATATAGTAAAAATAAGGACTGACACAAGGAAAGGGCAAACCACAATGGCTGGCACATGGTGACTGCTCAATAAATATCAGACATTATCATTATTATTATAAATCTGACTCATCAAGAAAACATTAAATTACATGCCATGTTTTGCTTTTTAAGCAATGAAGTGAATAATATATTTTACAAAGAATCTCAGCCATAACGGAGTAGAGGAAAACATCACCACTTCACATGCTAATGTATTTTTTTGCTATTAACGTAATACTTGTAACTCAAGAAATAACTGCACAGAAATCATAGGCCATGAAGCTTATACCAAAACCTTATGGATTCTTAACTTATGATGATTTGTCTTCCTAAAATTAAAGACATTTAAACATTTTTTTCAAACACTCCAAAATTAGACAACTTCAGCTAATTACCCAGCTTCATCTTGCACCCTGCTGTACAGTTCCCTCTTCCCCCTCATCCTTAACCATATAATATTTGCTGGTTCCCACGTATCACACTCCTTCTCATTTAGGGTCCTTTTACACCTTCTCCCCTCAGTCTAAACATAAATGTTGTCTACTCCAGGTCCATGCTGTTCTGCAAAATAACTCCTAGTTATACTGCAAGTTATACCCTGGATATCGTTCTGTCAGGAAAATTATTTCTGAATGCCTGGATCAGCACAAGCCGCACGTTATATGCCGTCTTACCCTCTCCTATAGGCTTTTCTAGCTCCTGTATCATTTGTAAATAGCTCTCGTCCATTTTTCTTGCAAACTAAATATTTTGTTGTAATAGACTTGTTCTTATCTCATTCACAAATGTTCCTCCAGTACTCCGCCGGGTACCTGACATCTAACAGCTTACCTGTAAGTAAGTATCTGTTGAATAAAATTGATGATTTTAATGATAGCAATAGACCATTAGAAGTTATAGGCCAAACTTAAAGAAATAAAATACCAGAGTATTTAACTCTCGAATACTCCCTGCTCATCCAGAGGAGCTCCCTTCCCCCTTTTCCCCACCTGAAGTAACTCCTCTTTTATTTTAAACTCTGCTTCCTTAGTTCTTTACGGAAGCTGGGTTTAAGACTGCTGGAAGCCGCACGTTCTGGCAGAGCAGTGGCATGGTGTGGCGTACATCCCGCCCCAGATGTTACTTTCACTGCTGCACTGCCTGGGTAGATAAAACTTTGGTTTCTCTTGGGCTGAATTTTTAGGCCCCCAGTGGGTTACTCAGACAGCAGAGCAGCAGTGCCCCCTCATCAGACACAACTTCTATGAGGCCTCAAAGGACAAACATGAAAAAGGCAGTCTTTAGATATTTAGTAAATAGCCGTTAGATTTGGCTACAGGATAGCTGTGGTCAAATTCACACAGTTGGTTCCATAAGTCCTGTGGTGGGTGACTGCTGACGCTAAAACGCTATAATTCACAGTACAGAACACTTATATTTTTGTTTTGGTCCAATTTGATCTCTTAAGAAATAAATGTGGTGGGTCCCAAAATAAATCAGTGAGCAGGTAGCTGAGTGGCGCAGCGGCAGCGTGCTGGGCCCAAAATAAATCCCCGAAGGTAACATCTTTATACGCTCAGCTAGGGAGTGCTGCGGCTTCTGCTGCAAAGAGGGAAAACGAGGGTTAGAGCTCCCCCTAGTGGACACTGATACTAACCTCCCACATGTGAATTTGTAAAATGGATTCTTTTTGATAAAATCTAGTTCGTATCTAGAAAATATAAATGCCTATTAATGAAGTGCGGGACTCCGACTTCCAGTTAAAAGAGAATTCGTGTCCTCTGCCATTCTTAAGACTTGGAGGTCAGGTTTGACTAGGACAGTCTGGCCTGACCCCCCCCCCCACACACACACACATCCACACACTCTTCAGAGGGAAATGTCAAGCCTCTACTTCCGGGTCCTTTCTGGCTGGATCTCTGCTGCTGAGGAGAAAATTCTTCCTGTCACTCTACTCTCCTCTTCTCCAGAGGCATATTTCTGCTAAAGATTAAGAGACGGAAGCACCCTAAAAGATTTTAGTTAGTCTTCCTCTGCTTTCTAACAGCTCAAACTCTCAAGGTAAGCCCGTAAGAAAAGGAGCGCTTCTCTATAAAGTGCGAAAATGAAAGACAAGCCAGAGAGCTGATCAGGCTCCAAGAGCCTACAAGGGGCAAGGATCTCCACAAAAGGAGCCGCAGACAAGAGATCCACGAGTGCGTCACCTTCCAACACCCCCCTCTCATCCAGACAGCTGTCCCCACGCCTCCCCTTTCTCCCACCTTCAAATAAATCGTCTTTTTTTAATTTAAGAAAGAAAGAAAGGAGGGAGGGAGGGAGGGAGGGAGGAAGGAAAAGTAATGGAGGAAAGATTGCATGTGACACATTCTCAGATAAGAAATCAATGGTTCAGCAGTCTTAAAAGACAAAAAAAGTGAATAAAACAGTCATAAAATGACTGTTGGAACCAAAACTTTAGAATTCACAATGTAGAACACTTACATTTTTTGTTTTGGTCCAATCTGATCTTTTAAGAAAGAAATGTGGTAGGTCCCAAAATAAATCAGTGAAGGAAACACCTTTATACTCACACAAAGGCTGGGAACAAGACTAGAGAGATTGACATGTCGCGGAGCAAACATGTGAAGCTGCTGAAGGCAGGATATCGCAGCTGCCTGCACGAGAGAATCTGAGTGGTCCTGGGTGATCGCACAGCCCACCAAACAAGAGGAACGGATTGTAGAAATTGTCGCTCCATTCCCTAAAAGCAAAATAAAAAGGTAAAATACAGTGATTTTTATTAGTATCACAAAAATATTCCTTAAAATGATTATCTTCTATACAATTCCTCCTTTATAATTATTATTCAATTTGTTTCAAAAATGAAGTCTGCAGAAATGATTTCAAAATACAACTGTCTTTGGATGGCAATAATGCATCACTCTTAAATTTAGCTGTATTCACACATACTATCTTTTGCAACCATCACTATTTTATTTCAAGAGCCAGAAGACTTCTCATTCTCTGGTTCTCTGTTCAACCAATATTATCCTTTATTATATAGTATAGTAATTCTAAAGCCTGTTTTCCTAATGGGATTAATGACTATTTTTAAAAAGATAATCAGGAAAGTATATGATAATGATATATGCTATTTATATGGTAATTTCATTGCCAAATACGAGACTTAAATTTTTTTCTAATGTAAAACAGTTTGACACAAGACCAAAGAATTGCGGCAGGGGGAGGGCACCATGGAAAAGTTTGTATCTTCTTTCAACCTATTTCATCTGTAAAATGTAGATAATATCTACAGTATCTCTGAATTGTCATAAGAATTAAATGCAATAAACACAAATAAAAAACTTGACTCATTGAAAGCTTTACTAAGCGACAGAGAGGAAAAAGATTTATACATGGATACATTCACAAAGATCACAAGTGATACATAATAGTGGATCTATTCACAATAATTCACTGATTTAAGTGTTTAGCCATTAGTGAATGTTTGGGGGTAGTAAAACATAAGCTTGACGTGCTACTCACAAGTTGAATAACTCGAGACAACTTATCTTCTATGAGCTTATTTCCTCATACAAAAATAAGATAATCTTATCTATTTTAAGCAATGATTTTTCAAACTATCACAGTTAAAAACAAGTCAAACAAAGGTCCACAAACAAAAGTCCATTACAGGGCAAAACAACTTCATTTTAACCTTGGTTTTCACAAGGTTAAAAATTCACTTAAAAATGTTTTTCTTGGGTTAGGGATACAGCTCAGCAGCGCAATGCCTGCCTAGCGAGAGCAAGGTCAGGAGTTTTATTTCCAATATTAAAAAAAAAGTTTTACTCTGCTCAAAACCTTAAAAAATACTGTCACATTATAGTTTTTTTTCTTTCTTTTTTCTTTTTTTTTAGGAATTTCTAAAAAAGCACATTTAAAAATTTGAGTGCCAGGCCTTTGGAAAACAAAAATTCAGTACATAGTAGTTATTACTATTACAAAATTTCTTCAGGCAACACGATGGCAACATTTAGGAAATTGAAAGTCAGCAATTATTTTAATATAAATTTACTTACCTTGTAGTTCAGGGCCAACAGTGGTTATGATAGCACCCAAACATCTGCCCAAACATTGATGAACTTCTGTATGTGAAGGTGGAACTGTCAACAGCAAGGTAAGAACTAGAGATAATGTTGGTTCCACATATCCACGATACATTGGCCCACTAGAATCCACTATCAAAGCAAGTGAATGAAGAGACCAAGTCTAAAAAAAACAGAACTTCATTTTAGTTGTGAGGAATTAAGAGTATACTGAAGTGTTACATGCATATACTCAATCTTTTTAGGCAGATCAATGTGAACTGGCAAATCAAGACTGCCAGCTATTTTCACAAATGCTCTTGACCCTCACTGTCACTTACGCATATTTTTGTATGTATAAAATTTTCAAGAAGAAACAACAAAATTCAAGGAGTAAATCTGAAGATTCAGTCAATGTTACAAAATGCAGGCTGACATCATTGAGCAGTGGTGGCAAACCTATGGCACGTGTGCCACAGGGAGCTGTTTATACCACTGAAAGCTCTAAAAGATTTGCCATCACTGTAACAAAGAAAGAAAGAGAGGGAAGGATTATAATTAGTGAAAAAAAATCAACCTAACTAATATAGAAAGTGCACAAAAGGAGAAACAAGTAAAAAGAATAATAAATAACAAAATATGTTTCGAAGTGTATGGGGGCAACACATCCATTCAGGACCCTCCTGTCTCTCAGGAACTACTATTCCCCACTCCTAGTCTCCAATAAATTTTCCTACTTAACCTCCCAAAACAAAGAGTGAACGTGTTGAATTTTCAGAATAAGGCAGATTTTATATTGAAAACAGAAATCTTGTTCCATGCTTTAATAAATAAGGCTTGTTAAAATAATGGGGAAAGAACATACAGTAATATATTTTTCCTAACTTATCAGAGTTATCATTATTTAACAGAGTAAATAATCTTTCTAAAAATATTGTTTTAAAATTTGTAATTAAAAAAATCAAGCTAGGTGTGGTGGTGTATACCTGTGATCTCAGCACTCTGGAAGACTGTGGCAGAAGGAGCATAAGCTTGAGCCCTGCCTAGGCAACTCAGTGACTTCAGGAAACCCTCTCTCAAAAACTAGGGTTGGACATGTAGCTCCCTGAGAAAGCCCCAGGTTCACCCGCCAGTGCCGGGGAAAGCAGTACTATTATACCTGGACCTCAGGGGATGTTCCATCCTGTGCAAGAGCTAGTAAGATGCTGACACTGGTCTTCAGGTGTTGTCCGGAGCCTATACCACCAACATAACGATGCAAACAACCAAGAGCCAGCGAATGACCAGTCCTAGATACAACATCTCGAGCTGATTTTAACCTGAAGAAAAAAAATACTGTTTCAGTGACAGATTTTTCTATCTTCCTCTAGTAGTAACCAGTTCACATATCACACAGAAAAGGGGAAATATTTTGAAAGTTAGAAAATATTATAATCATGATACTTCTTTTTTCATTCCTTAACAAGAGGTAAAGAGTTTCAACATAAAATAGCTAGCTAATAGCTCGGTATGGTGGTGTACGCCTATAATCCCAACACTCAGGAGGTTGAGGCAGGAGTTTTGAGGCTAGCCTGGGCTATATAGTGAGGTCAAGGCCCGCCTGAACTACCTAATAAGACCCTATCTTTAAAAAAAAAAACCCAGCTAGCTAAGCTACGAGTGTAACTCAGCAGTTGAGTAGAACATTTCTTTAACATATGCAAGGCCCTAGGTTCAATCCCTTATATCACATAGATAAAAAATAAAGTAGAACAGTTTGTTAAAGTCACATATTTCATATAAAATAGTTGAATAAATTCTACTGTAATTTTAGAAAAACTCTGAAACCTTCATTGTTTTTAATTATTCCTTGAAAAGGCAAGATTCCTTTGTAATTTATTCTTATAACTGACTATGCCTGTTTTTCAGTTTTTTGAGACAAGTCTCACTATGTAGCCCAAGCTGTCCCTGAACTCTTGATCTTGTCCAGCTTCCCAAGTGTTGGGATGACAGGAATATACCACCATGCTTAGCTATGAGTATGAGTAGTTATTAATAAGTTAATGGCTCTTATAATTAATTTTGAAAAGGTAACAAAAAGTTATCTATGGGGTTAGACCTGTGGCTCAGTGGTACAGCATGTGCTTAACATGCACAAGGAATTGGAGCTGGGTTAATCCCTGGCACACCTCACATACACACACACACAATTTGTACTCATAAAATCAAATAAAGTATTTTATTGTTCACTTAAGACATTCCCTATAATCTCCTTTTCTTCTTGCATGCTGGAACCAACGGAAGAGGGCCTTGCACATGTTAATAAGCAGTACTCTTACCACTGAGCTGTATCTCCAAGTCTGTATAATTACAATATGAGCCCCTATAAAATAGGCCAAAAGTTTTTCTCTGTGAAATACATTTTTAATAAATTAAAAACATATTAATTTTAGATAAGCTGTACTGAGATATACTTACATACAACATTCTCTAAATTAAGCCATTAAATTAAGTGTGTATTGAAGTACATAAGTTAATGAGTTTTGATAATTGTATCGTGTATATAACCAGAACATAATCATAATATAGGACATAGATGTTTACTAGGATCACAACATTAAGTTGCAAACATAATTTTAAATATTTTAGTTGCCATATTACAGAGAAAAAATAAACAGGTGAAATTAATTTTAACACATATCCAAAATATTAAAATATGATATAATCAATATAATAAATTGATACTTTGTACATTGTTTTTTCAAATTAAAGTCTTTAACATTTTATATGTACCATACTTTTTTTTTTTTTTTTTGGTCTTTTTGAGACAGGGTCTCACAGTGCAATTCAGAATGGCCTTGCATTCACTTTGCAGCCCAGACTGACATTGAACTCACAGGTCCTCCTGCCTCAGCCTCCCAAGTACTGGGATAACAGGTGTGTGCCACCACATCTGGCTTTCATTATTTATTACTGGTCAAGTACATATATCTAAGAAATCTGACTAGTACTCTTGATTCCAAGACTGGATTAGAAATCCTCCCCACAGTGAAAGTACCTGACAGATTACATCCATCCAAGATTCCAGAATTATATCAAATATTAAGACTGAAAATTTGAGATGGTTAAAAAACAAAATATTGTCACAGGCCACATATGGTCTAGGTAACAATTATGCATTACTAAAAGATACCTTTGCCTAAATGAGAAACTTACTTGTTAGCGCAGAGCCCCACTTACTTGTCAAAGCTGTATTGGGCCATTCTAGCAATAAAAGTTGCTTCTCCTACCACTTGAGCCATTCTTCCAAGAGCTTCCCCTGCTGCACATCGAAGGATGGGGTTTGGGTTGTCAAGAGCTCCCATAACCAGGGTCAGAGCCGATTTACGAACTTCCTCAGGTCCCAAAGTACTTTTGTTTTCAGCTAAGCCCTACAGTGATTTTTAAAAAAAAAAACTATGATGACTATTCATTTAAAAAAGAGAACAATTTACTGCAACCATTGTACCTTATTTTCTTCAGCCAATTTTTACATGTGTAAAGTAATAGATACGTAGCCACATTTTTACATGTGTAAAGTAATAGACACTATCAGTGTCTATTAAATTGACAGTAAATATGATTTCAAAACACGATAAATAACTCAAACTTTAAGGAAAGAAAAGCCTTAGTAAAACTTTGATTCACCTGTATAAAATTCAACAAAAGACAATCATATCTTTTTTTTCTTTGAGACAGGGTCTCACTGTATAGTCTAGGCTAGCCTTGAACTTATCATGTAGTCCAGGCTGATCTCAAATTCATGGTCTTCCTGCCTCGATTCCTAAGTGCTGGGATTACGTGTGTGTGCCACCTCACCCAGCTCCTGCAATTACATCCCAAGAAAATAATCAATATAGATGTAAAAAAATTTGGTAAACATAATCACTAACTGAATGTTGATATAATTTGTGCATCGTATTAAATACTAATATATGTTCTACATATACTTACTATTACAGAATTTAATTTAATTTACTTGACACTGAGTATCTAAGTCATAGTGCTCGGGGAGAACAGCTACAGCAGAGGCATTAGCGTATCAGTGAAGAAGGCCTGATCTGTGCAGCAGTATCTACTGGTCACTATTCTTCTAACCACTAAGGAAGCCATGACTACCTCACTTTTTTTTTGAGACAGGGTCTCACTAGGTAGTTCAGGCTGGCCTTGAGTTCACAGCAATCCTCCTGCCTTACCCGCCTAAATGCTACGATTAGAGGCAGTACCACCATTCCCAGCCAGCTAACTTTTAAAAAGAAAAAAACTTACATGTCAGTATTAGTTGATGTTTTCTAAAGAGGGCATATACTAATGGTTATTTTAATAGTATAAACCTTTATCTCTGTAACCAATGCCTATATCCTTTTCCCTAACAGCTGCAAAACATGACTCAAGGTATGTTAACTTAAATACTTGGATTGGCTACCATTTTATTTTATAGCAATATCCTACAATATGCTTAGTGCTACATAATATCAGAACTTTTCACATCTGTTATGAAAGGCTGCATCAACTCTGAGGTGGGCAAACTGCTACTCTACTTCATAGTGTAGAAACTCAGTACAAAAAAGGTTAAGGAAGCAGGGTGTCGTGATGCACCCCCATCCCAGCACCCAGGAGGCTAAGGCAGGAGGGTCACTGTGAATCCGAGCTACAGCCTGGGATATGTAGTGAATTCAAGGCCAGCCTCAACTACACAGCGAGACCTTGCCTCAGAAAACAGACAAAAAAAGGGTTAAACAAATTGCACTAGACACAAACCTAATGAGCACCTAAGTCTGAAAACACTTTGTACGTGCAACAGTCCTAAATTGTACACACAGCTTCTCTAAACCCCAGATCAAACTTAGGCTTTGTTTAGTCAGCCTTCAGCAGAAAATCGTATTTGACTAATCAGACACCTTGGGAAATTCCAAAAGAACTCACTGGCACTGTGAAATCTGAGGTTCAAATTAAAATAGGAACTATATAAAATACTAATTTAATCACAATGAGTCCAAAATAAGGTTCTACTAACTTTATTAAACTAACATAAATGTACAGTTATCAAGTGCATATAAACCTATAAACATTGTAACAATCTTGAGATGCCTGGCCTATTAAATGCATTAATTTTTTTTTTGAGACAGGGTCTCACTATGTAGTGCAGGCAGGCTAGCTTTGAACTTGTTTCTGTGGCCCAGGATGGCTTCCAACTCACGGTGATTCTCCTGACTCAGCCTCTCAATTGCTGGGATTATAGGCGTGCACCACCATGCCCATCTGTATTAACATTTTATTTCAGAATATTTATTATATTTTAAAAGTAAATACCTTTAGAGCACTTAGAACAGCAGTAAATATATTAAGCTGCACAGCCTGCTGGCGGACACCTTTGGCTTGTTTAACACATTCAGCAAAGTGATCCAACATTTGCAATCTATAGTAAAAGATTATATTAGTGATATTTTTATTCAAATATGCCTCAAAAAAATCAGTAGGTGTGCAAACTGTTTAGAAAAGAATACTGCATGCTGTCTCTTTTCTATTTCATTCCATAGCTAATCCAAACTAGAGCTCCTCATTCTAAATTAATACATAATCAGGAAGTTACTAAATAGAACAAAGAAGATTGAAATATTAAGTTCTAATTAGCAAAATTAGGTAATAACTGCAGTGGTCTTTACCATTAACACCAACACCCAACAAAGTACCTGACACATAGCAGATGTGTTACAGTTTGCCTCCTGAACGTCCCCACCCCATGTGTTAAGGGCTTGATCTCCAGATCAAGCGAGGCTGTTCAGAGGCAGTTTAGAGCCCTGGGGACCTGCCCTTGTAGGGGACAGAGGGACGATGGAGCCCGCTCTCTCTTTTCACTTCCCAACCACAAGGTGCGCAGTTTTGTTCCTCCACATGCTCCAGCCACGATGTGCTGCCTCAACACAGGACCGAATCAGTGCGGTTGATCAATCACAGACTACAGTCTCCACAACTGTAAGTCAAGGGAAACGCTTCCTCTTTACAAGTTAGTTATCTCAGTTATATGTTATAGTTATTACGTGATAGTTACGGAAAGCTGACTAACACAAAACATCCAGTTTCTTAAACATAGTAACAATTGTTATGTAGCTCTGTGTAAGATTTTTAAATTAGAAATTTAAGAAGTATGGTGTATTTTTTAAAAATACTTTTGCACAGAAGGTGAGGTTATATCCTAACCTCAAAAGCTACTGGGAAATTTCAAAAAAGATTTTAATCTTTGATCATTTTTATAAATATAAAAAAACTAAAACAATTGGTTTTTATATTGTTTCAAATTTTTAAGAAGGAAGAGAGTTTACAAAAAAGTTGTGGTAGACTATTCTGATAAGAATAAGACTATTGTAAAAGAAACAGCTTGTAAAGCAGATGAATCCAGGGAAGGCAGATACAGTACTTCCTAAGATAACGAATACCTAAAGTGGAAATCAAAACCTCTCAAAGGTCACTCTAAGGATTGAAGCTCATCTTACAGTATGCCAGTTTCACATCAAAGCATTTTTCAGAAACTCACAGGAAGAAATGAGCCTTCTGCGAGGATCTTTTTGGAATTAGATCTCTTTACAGTTAAGGCTAGGTGTGATAGTATCTACCTAGAATCCAAGCACTGGAGAGCAGCCTGGCCTTAAAGTCATAGCAGGGCAATCCTCTTTCCTCAGCTGCCTGAGTGCTAGGATCATAGGCATGCACCACCACGCTCCACTTTTGTTAAGACCTTTTCACTTTTAATGTTCTTTAACTTATGTGGCAACCAAATATTCTTCAAGTAATTTGGGTAAATTTCACATTTAAGCTTTAAATATGAATATCAAACTAAAAAGAAACTAACATAATCCACATATTTAAAAATATAGTATCTCATATATAAATACAATATATTTAAGGTATATCTTGTAAAGCTTCCACATTATCTATAAAGGTCTTACATTAATTCATTTTTGATTTTCATTTTTGAAAAATGATAAACATATGAAATGACTACTAAAGTTAATACTAAAGTTAGGGATGATGACCGTGGATATAAATATAGCAAACTAAAATGCTGTTACAGAAACGAACCAGTCTCTCTTAGTTTCCCCAAATTCCAGACCTGAGTGGTCTCACAGACAAACGCTTTCAGGGAGCTGACTCACCCACCTGTTTCTTCAGTAACAAAAATAACACAATCAACCAAGTAACCTCCCTAAATAAACATACACCCAAACCTGCTTATGAGCTGTCGAACTATTGTAATGAAAAACTTTGTTGTGCAAGACATCGTACACAGTACAATGGATACCAGATACTAGACCATAGAACACAAATCTTAGTCTCAAATTATGTGAAATTTGCACATAATTTATCATGTACATGCCACTTATGTTAGTAAACATGAGATTTTTGTTTAAATACTAACTCATTTTATTGCAGCATTAATTAGGGTGGGAAAACCCACTGTTGGAATATAAGTTACATTTAAATTACCCAATTAACTTAATACTAACCGGTGTTTGTAAGAAACATGAGGAAACACGACACCAAAAAGAGCCACAGAAGCATCAATGACAGAGACTCCAAGAGGGAGAGGACCAGGCACGGCTTCCCCAGCAGGTATTCGTAGGTAAATGGAGGAAGGGTCATGCTCCAGAGCCCCACTTCCTGATGCACTGTTCGGCTGGAGCTGCAAAGGAATCACATAAAAATTATTCCAAATCTTCTTCAGGAATTTCACTTACTAAGTTTTAGATATGAAGAATAGAACAGAGAGGAAAAAGGTAATAAAAAAGTAATAACCATACCTGAAAATTTTTATTTTTATTATTTATTTTTAGACCTGAAAAATTATAAAACAAAAATATGATTTGACTGTTTTAAAAATCACCATTAATACCTTATAGGATTTTAGGAAGAGTCTTGTTCACCGAAAATATTTTTATAACCTCACATTAATATGTGAGCAAAGTAATATTAGCCATAACTAAAACCACAAAAATTATTTTAAAAGGGGTTTTAATGTCTTTAAAACATACACAGAATTATGTATTCAGTGGGCCAAAGTTTCTAATCTCTAACCCACTGATTTTCATTCTTTGCCAATCTCATAAAACAAAACAAAGATAAAACAAAAGCCAGTTAAAGCTGCTTTTTACCAGTCACAATGTACCTAAATACAAAGAACACTGAATAAATATATTTTGCCAATTCTAACCACTGCTGTTTCCTTTTTTCACCATTTTTCTATAACCAAGATGCTATCATTCAACATCTTAAAAAGCTAAATGAAAATTAAAGCTTAGTCCACAATATTTTATACTTGCATGATAATGTGTACCATTGTTTTAGATGAAGCTAGTGTTCTGTTTTCTTGTGTGATTTACTACCTGGTCTTCAATGGATTTATGATCAGTTTCTTGAAGCCAGGAACCAAGGAGAACGCTATCATCATAATGGCAGAGAGATCGGAGGAGTGAGGTAGTTGTGTTGGCTGAGTTGTCAGTCAAAGTGAATTCTGCTACCAGTTCTCTCAAAAGTGCATTGAAAGATCCTAAAAGAAAATTTTAGATCAGATTAAAACTAACATTTTTATGCAAATTACAATTACTGGCCATAGGAATAACAATATGTTCAATAGGAACAAAATCCCTATTTCCTTTTTTAAAAATTTGTATTAACTCAAATAGAAGATAGAACTTTTATTTTAAATATATTAACTGTGATGTGATTATCGCTTAATGCCCATTGCCCAATAATGTGGAAATTACTGAGCTAGAGCATACCTAAATTTTTGAGCATAGTTGTATTTGAAGGAAATTTAATATTAACATTTTATATAATATTTTATTTCTGCAAAGTATATACCTATTTTCCCTTCAGACCGTTACATTATTGGCTACATTGTAATATATATGAAGCTGTTCAGAATGGTAATAAAAAGTACACATATTGATGATAAACTATCTGGTTTGAATCCAAGCTCTGCCACTTACTGCGCTGTAAGACCTGGGCAAGTTACTTCACCTCTCTCTATCAGAGACTCTTCATCTGTAACATACAGGCTTAGCACACAACTTGGAACACAGTGAGAACTCAGTAAGTATAAGTCACTAGATGAAAAAGAGTAAAATGGTAGCCTTTCTTTGTATAAAAAGCCAGCTGGAGAGACTTGGTCAGAACTCTTTCATATTGTGAGGACCTGGAAAGGTACTGTTATAGTTTGTGTCTAGATGTTCTCCCAAAGCCTCATGAAGTCTTAAATGGGGCTTTTTGGAAGTAGCTTAATCTCGAGTGTGTCGCTGATCTCCCAGTACAATGCTGGGATTGAGGGTGTGAGTGCTACGCCTGCCCTGGCGAGCGCAGCTGCATACAACGTAAGGGACAGAAAGAGGCCTGTCCTCTCCCCCTCTTCTCCTTTGTTACTTTTGCTGTCTTCTGCCGCCATGAACATTGCCCCTCTCCCATGTGTCACCCTGCCTTGGACCCAGAAGATTACAAACTAAAACCTCTAAAAACTGTAACCTACACAAACCATTCCCTATTTTACTTTGAGGGTCGGGTATTTTGTCCCAGCAACGAGAAAAGTAACTAAGACAAATACATTAAGAATTTTTATCAGGTACTTGCCTTCATAAGTTTTTGGAGGTAACAAAGCCAAGATATCATAAAGTCTTAAACGAACCATTGCAGCACTAGCTTTCAGGTGAGCTCCGTGGGCCTTTATTACAGATGGAATGCTAAAAGAGCAAAGCACAGCTGGGAGTAACTTCTAAGAATGAGCATTATTTATAAACCCCTAACAATGTGTACATACTGTCATATGTATCACATCTTCATTTTAGTTTCATAATCTTTACTATAAGTAGTGAAAATATTACAAGATAAAATTGTACTTTACATCATCAGTGCAATTTTTTTAATGCACTACTGGGGTTAGAACCAGTGACCTTCTGAGTTACATCCCCAGCTCTTTTTTTACTTTAGAGTAAGAGCCTCATTAAGTTGCCAAGGCTGAGCTCGAACACACAATCCTGCAACGGCCTGGGAGTGCTGAGATTACAGACACGTGCCACCCCACCTGGCTGACTGTTTTGATTTTTAAAGCCATTATATAAAAGTAAGTTTTAGATATTTCCTGTATGCCTCTAGAAGGAAGTACAGTATGACTGAGAATTACATAATACTTATTAATATATGAAGCAGGATATTGCCGTGTTTACTTACTGTGACATCATAGTCATGGCGCATTCAATAGGAGTCATTAATTTTCTAATCACATCTTCGGTTAGGAGCTCAGGACAGTGCGCAACAAAACTCCTCATAGCTAGATAAAATTTTTGAAAGGAACGATTTAGAGCAGCTTTTGTGAGTTATTAAACTTATAAAAAGAGAAAGGCATCTAAATCTTTATTATAAAATACAAGGTTCTGAACCATGTCAAACCAAAAGAAAATCCAGCAACAACTAGAGAAATCTCATTAGAAAAGAGTAAGAAAAGATGGACAGCAGCGATGAAGGCATATATTAGAGAGACCTCTGTGAATAGAAACTCAGAAAACTAAACTCCCATGGGAATTCAGATGACTACAAAAAAAGGAGGTCTGGACAGAAGCAGGGTGCATCAAACGGCTCAGTGAGAAGGACCATCGTTACTAGCCTTTAGAGAAGTTAGACTAAGAGCTAAGACTAAAATACCTCTCAGATATGTGGGGGGAAAACTGACATCCCGCACTGCACCCTTAAGGCTAAACATGTATCTCTCCAAGTCTGAGAAAAGCATTTTTTACACGGAGATAAACCACAAAGAACAGGGACACCTAATATAATTCTATTTCCCAAATGAAAACTGGAACCTTCCCTTAAGTTTCTGAGTCCTAGATAAAAACTGTATCCAACACTTTTGTAATGCTGATGTCTGAAAAAATGCCCAACAGTTACAGATTTGATAAAAATGAGAAAAAAATGGCTACTTTTCCATTATGCAAAGACTTTTTCTTTAGATACTCACTGGGTTTTTTTACTTCGTGACTGGGTGTTGTAACAGATGGAAGACTCTAGGGCTAGCAATAAAGAGACCTGGGTTCTAGCTCCTGTCTTACCACTGACTCTGACTTTCTCAGAGTCTCAGCTTCGTTTTCATTATAAAATACGATACCTCAGCAATAACTATGATAGTTTGCTGGAGTTGGTTATTTATAAAATTTTTCCTAAATCTAGAAATCTATGAATTTACCATTATATAATAAAATTAAAAATTAAACTTGTGATTTTACTTCACAAACACTTCAGTAATATAATATTCTGAAAGTGCAATCCTTTCAGTTCTTACCACATAAAGCTCCAGCACGACCTTCCAAAGTTACCTGCCAGGTAAAAGAATCCCCTCGAGCCTTCTCAGCCTCCAATTCCTTTAAAGAACGAGGGAAAACATTTCGCCATAATAACAACATCTTGGGCAGATGATAACGAACAACAGATGGCCCTAACCAGGAAAATGAAGGGAAAAAAAAGAAAATAAAGGGTACGAAACTGTAACTACATAATATACATCACAAACAAAAGTCAAAGGATGTGAGTCCCACACAAGTTAACGATACGTCATTTCACTCTACTGCTACTCACAAAATGTTCTTATTCAGTGAGCAAAATAAATATATGTTAAAGTATACTAAAATTCACTTTAAGATGAGTGTAGTGGTACATGCCTAAAATCCCTACTACTTGGATGCTGAGGCAGAGGATTCCAAATTTGAGGCCAGCCCTCACAATTTAGCAAGACCATGTTTAAAAGTAAAACGTTTTTAAAGAGGTGAGGATGCAGCTCAGTGGTAGCAGACTCACCTAGCATGTATGAGGTCCTGGGTTCAAGTCCCAGCACCACAAAAAAAACATCACTTTAAGAGTATTAATATTTTTAGTATCTAAACAAGAAACAAAAAAATTATCTATATTAAGAATGGTAACATATTATCAGTAATAAAATTTACCGTCTATATTCTATGACTTTTTCCATAAATATTATATATGTACATAAACATAGATACCCACTTCCCACATATATGTACATAAACATAGATACCCACTTCCCACATATGTATAAATACATATTCTTCTATATTGGGGGCAATGTACTGTGTATGACAGGTTTCACACAAAAGCAGTATATTCCGAACCCGCATTTACTCTGCTAAGAAATTAATTTAACATACCACTTACACACTTAACATGAACTTCTGGAGAAGCATTACCTCTCCCCACCCCACCTCCCATACTGGGGATCATACCTAGAGGAGCTCTGTCAGATCGGAGTACATCCCCAGTTCTTCTTTTAAATTTTGTTTTTGTTTTTGTTCTTTTTGAGACAGGCTTTCGCTATGCAATCCAGGCCGGCCTCAAACTCATTAGGTAGCCGCAGCTGGCCTCAAGCCTACTGCCTCAGCCTCCTAAGTGCTGGGATTATAGGCATGCGCCACCCACCACACCTGGCCCCAACTGTCATTTTCGATACAAGGTCTCACTCAATTGCCCAGGCTGCCCTTGAGCTCATAATCTTCCTGGTTTAGCCTCCCAAGGGATTACAGGTATGACACAACATATCCAGATACTTACTTTCTTCAGAAAAGAAAACTAGGCCAAAGTGTAATTCCCACCAGACAGATTCCCTTAGAACACCAACCTTGCATATACATGCACACTCTTTATAGTAGCAGCTAAACATGTGAACTCAAAAGTGAACATACACCTCACTGCAGCAATGCGTATTTCCATCCTATGCACAATATTAACCTTTCCTTGTATCTAAGACTTATCATGCCACTTAAGAAAATGAAGCATGTAATGATAGTCCCCCCAAAAGTAACCAATAACACTATTTAATCATGACTTTATCACTGTATTACAATGAGGACTTCACTCAGAGAAATCAATATGCCCCGTATTCTCAACTCTTTTGATTAGAATTTATCAACCAGACACTGGTTATTCTTATGGTAAAGGCAAAGCTTTGCTAACAACTTTCTCTTTGAATGTACATAATCAGAAACTACTTAAAAGGTAAACCTACTATCAAATGATGAGAAAACACCTTTATCATTTTATAACTTCACTCAAAGTCCACAAACTGAAGTTTAGTAGTTTTAAATTAAATTTGCTTTAATTTTTTTTTTTTTTGGCAGTACTGGGGATCGAACTCAGGACCCTGCGCTTGCTAGGCAGGCGCTTATTCCACTGAGCTATATCCCCAGCCCCTTAAATTTGCTTTACAGTCCATTAACAATTACAGAAAAGACAAACATCCTACTCAAACACAATCATACCTAAAGTCATAAGTGCACCAAGTAAAAGCCATCCAGCTTGGGTGCGCTGCAAAGACAGCCTGCTATTTTGGGCCGCAGTTCGTAACAGATCTTCAGCAATACTAACTACCATCTGTAAGAAAAGTTTAGGTTAGGTTTTAATTTAAACAAGTTAAGTCAAATAAAACAGACAACTAGTACATTTAAAAAGAAGTTGTCCTTTCATGGTTAATGTTAAAATGTTCCCAGCAGCAACATCAAGACCTATAGCATCTATTGTAGCAGTGACTCCGAGGAGAGGAATCAGGCAGCGGTCAAGAGACAAGTGTAAGCAAGGTACGATGGTGCACACCTGTAACCCGAGCCTCCTGGGAGGCTGAGGCGGGAGGACTGCAAGTTCAAATTCAATCTGTGCAACTTAGCAAGTCGGCAAGACCAAATCTCGAAATAAAAAACAAACAGCTGGGGATGCAGCTCGGCGCAGAGACCCTGAGCTCAATCCCCAGTACTGCAAGAAAGAGAAAAAAAAGCAAGTTTTAAAGCCAGGCTGCCTGCATTCATGTTCCAACTCTGCCATTTACTGGCTCTCTAACCTAGGGTAACTTAAACTCTGTCCCTCAGTTCTCTCACTGATAAAGTAGGAAAAATCGGAGTCTATCACACTTCAGCCAGGTTGAAGTTAACACTGTACAACACCTAGAACAGTGCTAGCTCATGTAACTTAAGAAATGCTATTCTGACTGGTAGTATCATCCCATATTCAAAACTTTGTTGAACACCTAGGATATAAACGGCTGTAAACTAATCCTACGGAACTTACAGTGTAGCAAACCTTTTAGAGCTTTCAAAGACACAAACAGCCCACTGTGGTATGCGTGCTATAGATTCACCACTACTGGTCTAGACAGAGAAGACAAGGGAAAAATTGGAACTGGAAAGCTACACATGACTTAACAAAAAAATAGTAGCACAGATGTCATAACGGCCAGCAAACAACAGCTAATATAAAGTAAATAGTTTCAAAGACATTTAAGGGAAAAGATAGTAACTGAATTGGTCAGATCTTTAAAGAAAGAAGCCAAGTGTGGTGGTGCACACCTGTAATCCCAGCTCTCGAGAAGGGGAGGCAGGAGGATGACCGAGAGCTCGAGTCCAGCCTGGGATACATCAGTATGTAGGCCAAGGGCACCAAGGAGGCCCAGCCTGTCTGAAGGTCAGAACTGAACTACACAGCAAGATCCTGCCTTAAAAAACTCAAAATGAAAAAAAAATAGGGAAGGGATTAAGTCAGGTCCAAGTAAGAAATTCTAATAACAGAGAGGCCTAGGGTTAAACAACTCTTGGAAAAAGCAAGAAAATCTCTGAGTAGAGCAGTGGGAAATCAGAATAAATGGGTAAAGTAAAGGCTAACTATGAAGCACGGGCCTCTCAGAAAGTTACATTTTATTCCCGGAATATAAGAAAAAGACTTCAAGAAGGACAACCAGTGAGGAAGCAAACAGATGGCAATCAGAGAGACACCTAGATTCCCTAAGTAGTAGTTACAGAACACATAAGAATAAATTACAACCAGGCATGGAGGCATACACCTGTAATCCCAGCACTCAGGAGGCTGAGGAGGGGAATCCCCACAAAGTTGAGGCCAGCCTGGACTGCACAGTGAGTTCAAGGTCTGCCTGAACTACAGAGCAAGACCTTGTCTCAAAAAAAAAAAAAAAAAAGGAATGAATTATAGGTGGTACACATCTGTAATTCCAGTACTCTGGGAAGCTGAGGCAGGAAGATAGCAAATTTGAACCCAGCCTGGGCAACTTAATGACTTGGTAAGACTCTGTCTCAAAATAAAAAATAAAAAAAGGGTTAAGGGTATAGATCACTAGAAAGGTCCTGAGTTCAACCCCTAGCATTGCTTAAAAAAAAAGAAAAAAGAAAAAGGAAAGAAAGTAAAAATGAATGGACCTCCTTTGAATGTCTCAGAAAAAGAATAAGAATTTTAAAATCTGCCCCTGACTCTGCCTATGGAAATTTACAAATAATATTTATATAAATACTTAAGATTCTGAAGAAAATCATGGTTGTGGTAGAAAGTACAACACAGTAATGGCAAACCTGCTAGAGTTTTCAATAATACAAACATCTTGCTGCGCCACAGGTTCACAATCACTGGTATAAGAGAAAGGAAAAAAGTGGGGGAAAGTGATTTATGAAAAAGTTTATGACCCTGAACTTGCTATGTAGCCCATGACTGCCTCAATCTCAAACTCACAGTCCTCCTGCCTCAGCCTCCTTCCAACTGTTGGCATTGTTGGTATGACCCATAATGGCCAGCTTGAAAAATGATTTAATTTTTAATTAAGTATTAACAAACTCTAAACATGGTAATAGCATATTCTCTTGCCACCTTTGAATATAGCAGTCTGATTTTCTTTTATTTACATAAAGGTTTTTTTCCTCAGTATCATAATATCATATCCAGATAAAACCTATCATCCCATGTCAGGATTAAATATTCAGTTTTAATTAGGGCATGATAAGACTATTTTCTAAATTATCACAGTGAACCTGTTGCCATTTAATCACCCAGTTCAATAATTCAGAACAGCAGTGCTCCGTGGAAGCCCCCTACGAGGTTCACAAATCTAGAACCTCCGTATTACCTTTCCTTTGGCGTGAGGAATGCCCAGAGGGCACTGGTGAACTCCACCTAGCAAAGCAGCCATTGCAAAACTATATCCACTGACAGCTTCTGGCGATGTCTTCAAGCTGTTCAGCCGCTCTGCACACCTGTCCGAAAACGGTGCCAACTGGAAAGGTAATGCCACCGCCACACAGCGCAAACACCACGCTGCGGCAAGCCGGGCAGCCATGCTGGGGTGGAGAAGCACTGAAGTCACAGTCTCCGAAAGTCCTGGAAGAACAAAGTTCAAATATTGCTCTTTCATTTCAGAAATTAAAAGATTACGTACAACACAATGATGACAATAATCAGTCCTTCTGCTCTTGCTGTCTTCTGCCACCATGAACAGCTGCCCCTCGGCCTGCCGCCTTGCCGTGGAGCCCTTGGTTACCCTCTACAAACTGTGAGCTAAATAAGCCTTTCCTTCCATAAAAAAAATAAAAGACAATAATCACCATTATTTCACCCAGTTTCACAACTTTGCCAAAAAAAAATATATATATATATATACTATTCATAAACAATAGAGCACATTCCTGGAATATATATTCTACAAAGAATGTAGAACAATTACATCCAATAATATCAAAATACTGATGAAAAGTCTTCAGCAGTTTTTCATCAATTATTAGAAATAACTACTATAACTATGATCGGTCTCCAGAAGTTTTACCTCTTTAGTTCAATATTCCCTACTACAATGAAGATAAATAAAACTCTATGCTCTCAACTGCAATTATAATAGGTAACTAAGCAGGAGTTAAATATCAATCATACCTGTGGCTCCAGAAAACAATGAGAAAACACTCCAGCAAGTAACGGGATGCCGTACCTATGGATGCTTCCTGAATAAGCGGAGAAGCGGTGGCGTTCAGGCTCTGTACTAGGCTCCCGAGCTCCTGGAGGGCACAGACCATCACATGCTGGCTCGCTGCAATCTCTGCTGCGCCTGACTTGTTCTCAGCACTTGTGTCATTCACTACGGCTTCTGGAAACACAAAATTGTACATGTCATGGGGGTGAAGTGTGAAATTTTATTTTTCATCTATACAATTTGTGTTTTTAACCATACCACTTGATATTTAGGAGTTAAAAATTCTATGCAGTTATCATTTAGTGTAAAATTTTTATACCTAACTACTGAATTGACTTAAAAATACTGCTGAATGACCTTATGACAGTGCTGAAATTTAAACTCCATAGTGTTTCTAAGAATACAATTTTAGTAAGCAACAGCAATTCTTAGGGTTTTAAAAGCAGCCTTAAGAGGAGGAGATCTTGCTTCAAAACCAATTTGACCCCATTCTGTCTTCCGTTTCAGTCCCTGGTTGGGAACATCTCACCTCACCACACCCAGCAGGAGAGATGGCAAGACTGTGAGTCTATTCAATCCTGTAGGCCACCACTGAAAGGCTGGGATGCTCCTTCCCTCAGACCGGGCCTTTCCCGAGATGGCAAGTAGGGTCTGGGGCGGGCGCGTACTCCGACCCGGGATGGGCCGGTCCCCCCCTACACTGCAGTTTAGCACAGGGGTGATCTTTTCACTTATTCTCCAATGTCGAGACTTTTGCCCACCTCAGGGGAGCTGAGGCAGCACATTAGAGACACTCACTGCCTGCCACCCCTAGTCAGCAGTCGTGAGTCACTGCACAAACGTTTTTCCAGTTGTAACAACAGGACAGAGTTATATTTAAGCATGAGTTCATATATTTTTTGTTGTTTGCAGTGCTGGTGATGAAGCTCAGGGCCTCCTGCATGCTAAGTAAGCCCTCCACTGTTCAGCTACCTCCTCAGCTACTTAAACAGAAAGAACAATATTTCACTAATTCAAACGCCTTTTAACTCATAATTCAAACTTTTCAATTAGCCTTATACATTCAAAAAATAAAATATGAAAATATTGTAAGTGACGAAAATACACATTTTCATTAACTTTATAAAATGTTTATATTTTCTTTAAAAATAAGTTACTGGTCATATCTATTTACTAACTTCTATTTATTTCTAAATATTTTTTAGGCAATATAATCTGCCTTATTAAAATTAATGTCTATTGGGCTGGGGATATAGCTCAGTGGAATAAGCGCCTGCCTAGCAAGCGCAGGGTCCTGAGTTCGATCCCCAGTACCGCCAAAAAAACCAAATAAATAAAATAAAATTAATGTCTATTTTGAACAGTATTACAAGCAAATTATCTTATAGAATTTACATCTTGATGTAGTCCACTGATTGGATTATAAACTGCATAAATATAAGAATTCCATTAAACACTGAATTATTGCTCTGTAAATCTCAAGACACTCAATAACTATGTTAAACTTAAAAATACATGTGTTAGTAAAAGATTTTACCAGGGTGCAGCTGGATAGAAGAAATCATTTCTAATGCCCTATAGCACAGCAACATAACTACAGTTGACAACAACTAACTGAATACTTTAAGCTCACTAGAAAGGAAGTTGAATGTTCTCAACACAAAAAAATGACCAGTGTTTGGAGCAATAAATATGCCAGTTACCCTAACCTTATAATTACATATTTTATACATATATTAAAACATAACACTGTGCCTCATAAATGTGTCAATTATTATTATATGTCAATTAAAAATAAATTTTAAAAATAAAATACGAATTACTGGTATTTCATAATGTGTTTTATAGAGGGATAATAACTACATATAATTGTTCCTAAGACTTCATATTAAGCCATTGGTAGAGGGGAGATAAGACAAAAAGAATATATGTTTATAAAAGAATATATGCCCCAAATAGAAAAACTACAATACATTATTTCTTGAAGACTGAAACCAATATGCTACTGCATTTCAAGAAAGTTATAAAATATAGGCAATACCAGGCGTGGTGTTGCATGCTTATAATCCCAGCAGTTGGAGGCTAAGCCAAGAGGATCACCATGAATTCAAGGCCAGCCAGGGCTACATAGTGAGTTTATTGAAGTGAGCCTGAATCACACAGTGAGATAGATTCTACATAACATAACATAATGTAATGTAACGTAACATAAGGGCAACAGGAATTAAAATAGGAAACCTAATTTTGCAAACATGCTACTTAAAGCTCCAAAACTCATTTTATTTATTTATTTTATTTATTTATTTTTTTTTTAAGACAAGGTCTCACTTTGTAGCTCAGGCTGGTTTTAAACTCACTATATAGCCCAGGCTGGCCTCAAACTCACAGAGATCCTACCTCAGTCTCCCAAGTGCTGGGATTATAGGTGTGCGCTGTGACACCAGCCTCTAAAACTCTATTTTATTAAAATGATACATTGTTTTAATATTAAAAAGTACTCAATAAAAGTGACTATGAGTACATCCAAAAAGATAATTAATCAGATTTATTAGTATTAAGAATAATAATAATAAAGAACTAGGAAGAAGTTCAAATACTTCCTCAAATAACGAATTTCCATTGTTTAAAAAGAATTTCAATATATATGCTAATTGGTTTCATTTATACTACTAGTTTATCTTTATTTATTGATGAGAAAGATCTGTGTTACTGTTTCTTTTTCCAAGAATCTTTTTGGTTTATGTGTTATACTCTGAGTACCTATTTTGAAGACAATATACAGTATTAGCTACTGTCATTCTTATTGATTATGAAATTTTGTTTTTTCATAAAATAAAAATCTTTAAAATAACTAAATAACTAAGATAACACCACACGCTGCATAATAATGCTTACCCACTGCCTTCATTTGCTTCCCGATGGCCTGGCAGATCTCCTTAGCAGCTGCTGTCTGGGCTTTTTCACCCAGCAAACTCCCAACAGTCGCTCTCAGGATAAAGGAGACACACCGTCTTGAATACACGGCCTCCACGTGGGTTTGTGTTGCCCGAGGGTGGGAAACCAGATCAAGCACGTGGGACAAGAATGTAGCAAAGCTACGCTCCAGCCACTGACCACCCAAAGTTGTTACAAAAACAACATAGGCCTGTGAACACAGCAGAACACAGCATCAGCCACACATACATAAATGAACAGAAATCACAGATAAACCAATGGAGACAGCTGTTGGTAGTACACAAAATAAATTATATTTAAGATTAAAATAGAGAAAATTTAAACTTCACATCCTTTTAGGACTTCTAGCATAGGAATTATTGGTAAAGAATCTTTCACTAAAACAGTTGTTATATGATAAGAGTGTCATGAACAACAAAAGAGAGGCCAGGTGTGGGGATGCACACTTACGATCCCAGCATGCTGGGGGACTGAGGCAGGACTGCCAATTCAAACCTAGCCTGTCCAACTAATTTACTATTAGTGAGACTCCATCTCAAATTAAAAAAACAAGAAGGGGCTAGGTACATATCACAGTAAGAAAGCCCTGTGTTCAATCCTCAGTATTTAGGAAAAAAAAACAATATAAATACAGACTGGAAAGGGAAAGAACAAAATCTCAACACACTAGAGCTACCAAGAAGGTCATGGTATGAAGTATGAAACCTTATTCTAAACCAACACTGACTTAGAGCTGCAGCACACTTGCGTATACCCGCTCTGTAGGATACGCTCATCTACTTTCATTTTACACTTGCTTCAGAGACAAGATAAAGTTGTGACTTTAAGATAATGAAGATCCACTTCACTGTATTAGGTGTTAATTATTATTAGATCCTTAACCACAGCATCTTATTGATGTTAATTCTGAAATTATAAATCAGAGTCAGATTTAATCTTATAATTACTTTGAAAATTAACCACTGATATTAAAGATGGGGTCATTAAACAATAGCAGTACAGTCATTGGAGAATACTAAAATCTCAGTGCCGCAAGCTGCCTGCAGTAGCTGCCTCAGGCTATCAACATCTGAACACAGTTTCAATTGAAATTGAATAATTTTATATCTCATTCATTGCCCAACTAAAATGCTTTAGGTATTTATAGTAGATTCAATAGCAGACATTTTCACATCATTAAGAATCTACCTTGCCATATATGTACACAATTTGGAATTTGAATATAATTCATTCCATTGGTAAAACAAGTTTGAAAGATGCCAGACCATATTAAGAATCTCTGTGTATGTGCTGTTAATCAGTAACAGTGTTCCAGGAAATTGAGCAAGTGACATGAACGAAATTCTTTTAGAAATACATACTACAAACCTGAGTAACTCCAACTCTCACTTCCCGATTTACAGACCCTCCAACTTTTAACATTTCTCCACCACTCTTTAAGAAACCTGACCCTCCACGTAGAAATCCTGTGGCCATCAGTTCTAAAACTTCATCAAGTGTTGCTCGTTTCACATTTTGACGCATTACTTTAAGGAAGACAAAAAAATTTATAGGCAAATATATTTCTGAAACAGATTTTTTGTTGTCAGTTAAATCATGTTTCTGACTTCAACTTCAAAGTTCAAGTAATTAATTTTATGAGTACTACAATGGGGATAAAGTCACTTAGTTTTCTTATAACCTTGAAATTGACAATGTACTTGTAAACCTGAATTCAATTTTTTTCTGAATTCAATTTTGAAGCAAAGGAGCTGGGGATATAGCTCAGTGGAATAAGCACCTGCCTAGCAAGCACAGGGTCCTGAGTTCAATCCCCAGTACCGCCAAAAAAAAAAAAAAAAAAATCAATTTTGAAGCAAAAAAATGACACAAAAAAATAGGCAATTCAATAAATCTGTGTCAAATACTGTAGTCTAATAGTGATAATATGTGTAATATACCATGAACAAGCCAGGTGTGGTGGCACACACCGTAATCCAAGCACTTGGGAGGCTGAGGCAGGAGGATCATTGCGAGTTTGAGGCCAGCCTGAGGTACAATTAGAGCTCAGGACCAGCATGAACTGCATAGGGAGACCATCTCTCAAAAAGATGAAAAGAAAAAAATGAACAAAGCCCATATCAGATACTGCGAATTTTTTTTTTCTTTTAAAGATGGTCTCATTATGTAGTTCAGGCTGGCCTTGAACTCACTATTTAGTCCAGGCTGGCTTCAAACTTGCAGTGATCTTCCAGCCTCAGCCTCCCAACATCCAACCCCACCTGGGATAACAGGGATGTGCCACCACACCTGGCTAGATACTGCTGACTGATCACAGTTCTTAACCCCAATGAGGCGAACCAAGGAAACTTCTAAACAGCAACTACCAGTGGATTAATATACAACTGAGAATACAGCTGACTTGCTATCCCTGGTCTTGAGTGCTACAGTTTATAAAGGCCTTTCTCTTAAGAGCAGCAAACACAGTCCATATAAAAATTCTATAGCGGAGGTATAAAGCTCATACTAAGTATATAGGCTTTGGAATTTGACTGCTTGCATTTAAATTTCAGTCTTGATACCTAACAGAACACAAGTTACACAATTCAAGCCTCAATTTTCCCATCTATAAAGTGATAATAACAATGGCACTTTTAATTCACAGGGTGAATGAAATAAAACAATTCTATACTATGAGTAGCAACACTGCCTAGCAACACTTAGAAATGTTATATCATCAAGTAATGAAATAATTATCATTGAAGATGAAGAAACAAGAGATAAATTAAGAAATTAAGGAAGGTCTCTTAATTTCTCTGAGAAATTAAGTAGGTCTCACAACAATTGTAAGGGCTAAGACCCGACCCTATAACATTTGATTCTTTTTACTGTACAGACAGATAGGGTACGAGGAGGGACACCAGTAAAACCAGGGTGTGCAGCAGCTGCTGTGGGCATGTTCTGTCCTGCGGTACACTTACTACAGCCATCCCTGAGACAGCTCTGTGCAACTGTGATGCAAAGCAGAAGTCACATGGAAAAAAAAAACCAGTGCTGCCTGATTCTGCTTAAAAGGAAAAAAACAAAAATTACACTGTGGTACAAATGGGGATCTATCTATTAAGACTGAAAGTAAGTAATGAGCGTACAAGATACCAGAATCCAAAACCTTTATACAAAACCATTTCATAAATCTCAAAAAGTATGGTGAATGTTTAAAATAAAAAATTATTACAGTAAAAGACACACTGCCATCAGTCCCCCCAATATCCCCTCACTCCAGACGCACTTCTTCCCTCATTCTTGTCACTTCTAAAGCAGTTCTGGACTCCATCAGCACGGTTTTCGTGGCTGCCTGGGTGTCCTGAATTGACTCAAAATGTTTATGGCAACCCGTCAAACAAAAACTTAGTGTGTCTTCATCACCTTATTCACAGCCTCAAGTCACTGTGCCACTTTTGGCTCTTCCCCAAAGTCAAAATGACCAGGAAAAATAAACATTTTTAATTGTATCAGGACACTGAAGCAGCCACAACAACTCTAATAAAGACACAAAAGACTTCTAGAAATGTTTCAGAAAGTGTCAAGGACGATGGGATAAACGTGCAAGGAAAGGGGTCATATTCTGAGAGGAACTAATGACAATGTTGTCTTTTATAATTTTTTTAAAAAACGTAAAATTCACTTTTTTATACCGTATATATCCAACGAAATTTCTAGATATAATCTTGTACATTATCTCATAAAATGTTTTGATGTATCAAGGAAAGTACCATTTCAATTCTCATTGTATGAAAAAGATATCTAACAGTTTAAACCCTTCAAAAGCCACACGTAGTGGTGTGTGCCTGCAATCTCAGCACTTGGGATGCTGAGGCAGGAGGACTTCCATGAGTTCAAGGCCAGCCTGGACTACATAATGACCCTGTCTCAAAAAGCCAAAATAAAAATAAATAATCCTTTAAGATGACCTGTCTATAGGTAATAACTAATTTAAAAGGAAGCAATAAAAAGGACATATAAATCTTTGAATTATTTGTTGCTTTATATAATGAGTTGGCAAATAATACCTGTTGCCTGTTTTGGCATTAGTGCTGTGGCCATGACTGTGCCTAAGAGTTTAGCCACTGACACTCGTACCCCATAATTTGAGTTTTCCAAAGCCTTAAAGCAGAGAGTAGCTATATTTTCGAGTTCAGCAGTCCACATGAACACAGCTTCATTTTGGAGTTCCAATAGACACTGAAATTAAAAACAAAAGCCAAAATTATTGCACCCTAGAACTTTTGCCTTCAGGGCTGGAATAACAAAACCCAGATAGAAGATGGCATGGTGGTACATGCCTATAATCTCAGCAACTGAGGACACTGGGCAGAAGGATCAAGGCTCAATATAAAATTAAATATAATTAAAATATAAATTAATATAAAATTAAAAATAAAAGAAAAGGCCTGGGACTATAGCTTAGCAGTACAGCACTTGCCTAGCATGCATGACACCCTGGGTTGAATATTCAGTATCTCACTCTCACACACACACACACACACTATCTCACACACACACACACACACACACACACACACACACACACACACACACAGAAGACGACAATGAAAATAAAGCTGAAGATGAAAGAAAAAATAATAAATATATGAAAGGAAATCAATAAACTAAAAAACTGACAAACAATAGAAATGAAATCAATGTTACTTCTTGGACAAGACTAATCAATTTGATAAATCTCTAACCAGACCAAAATCAGGAATAAAAAATCATTACAGATTCAACACATATTAAAAGAATAAAATAATACTGAACAATTTCATGTCAATAAATTCCACAACTTACAACACAACTCATAGAAAAACAGCCTGAAAAATCCAATATTTATTTTAAAACTGGTTTGGTAGCTTAGAATCTTCTACACTGATGAATTCAACCAAATCTTTAAGAAAAAAATAGCACCATTTCTATATAAATTCCTTCAGAAAACTCAACTTTCTACTCATCCTATGAGGCCAGGACCTCCCTGATACTAATCTGACAAAGACAGTACAAGAGAATGAAATTACACATCAACATACTTCATGAACATAGATTAAAAACTGCTAAAAAAGTTTGAGCAACTCTAAAACTCCAATATAAAAAAGGTAATACAGAATGACCAAGTGGGGTAGAAGGGCAGGGGAAAAAAATAATTGAAAAATGTTACATATATGTACCAATTTCCCACAATGAATACAATCATTATGTATTGCAAACATACTAGTAAAAATAAAAAATTTTTAAAAAAGAATGACCAAACAGTGCTGGGTGTGATGGTGCATGCCTGTAATTACAGTACTTGGGACGGTGAGGCAGGAGGATCATGTGAGTTAGAGGCTAGCCTGGGTGAGTTTAAGGCAATCCTGAACTGCACAGCAAGACTGTGTCATAAAACAAAACAGAACAAGCCAAGCCAAACAAACCAAACTGAAAGAATGATCAAGTGGAATTTATCCTAGAAAAGCAAGATGGGTTCAAATTTTAAAACCAATACAATTCGCTTGAGCAAACCAAACAAGAATAATCACATGATTACCTCATTAAGTGCTAAAAATAGATTTGAGAGAATACAAGAAAAAATGGGAGGGGCTGGGTATTGATATAGCTCAACAGCCTAAGTGCTTGCCTGGCAAGCCTGAGGTAGTAAGTTTGATTCCCAGTACCAAAAAAAAAACCAAAAAAACAACAAAAAAAAAGGAAGTAAAGAAAAAGTGGGGAAACCCAAACAAGATCTGGGTTATTTCAATGTTAGTACATATCCTAGTTGTTACACATATTACTCTTTTGCAAGGTATTATTATTGAGAATAATCTGATAAAGGTTTACAAACATCTCTCTACATTTTTTCTTACAATTGCATATGAACTTATAATTACCTTACAGGAAAAACTTTAACTAGAAGACACCAAAAACACAAAAAAAGAAACAAGAAACCAAATATAAAACAAAAGGCATTTCACAAAATCCAATATCCACTACCAAAAAAACTTCTTGGCAGTAAAATAGAAGAACACCTCATTAATCTGATAAAGGGCATCTACAAAAATCTACAGTTAACATCACACTTTTGTGGTGTGGTGTGGTGGGGTGGGATGGGGCAGGGCAGGGAGGTATTGAACCCAGGTCCTTTACACTGTGCTACGTCTCCAGGCCCTGTTGTGTATTTTTTAAAATTTTGAGACAGAGTATCAGGAAGCCACTAAATTGCCTAACTTGCGCCAAAACCTGCGATCCTTCTGCCCAGCTTCCAAGAATGCTGGGGAAAGACAGTAGAGTAGGACACTGAACACCACAAATGCTGTACGGAGAAACCAATGTCCTAAATAAATGGGAAGACATTCTGTTCACAAGTTAGAAGACTTAAAAACTGTTAAGATACCAATTCACTTCAAACTGATCCCTACGTTCAACACAACCTGAATCAAAACTTTAGCATGTTATTTTTGTAGACACTGATAAGCTAATTATAAAATTCATATAAAAATACAAAGTAGCTAAAATAGGCAAACAGCTCTTTAAAAGAAAAAAGTTGGGAGCTAACATTATCTGATTTTAAGACTTAATACAAAGCTAAGTAATCTACAAAAATGGTGTGGCATCAACTAGGCAAACAGATCAAACAGAGTAAGTCTAAAAATACATCTATAATACATATATGCAGACAATTTTTTTTTTTTTGGTCTTTTTGAGACAGGGTCTCTCTATGCAGTTCAGGCTGGCCTTGAGCTCACTTTGTAGCCCAGGCTGGCCTTGAACTTGCAACAATCCTCCTGCCTCAGCCTTCTGAGTGCTGCAATCACAGGCATGCACCACCATGCCCAGCAATGCAGACAATTTTTAACAAAGGCGCAAAGACAACTGAGTAAAGAAAAAGACTTTTCAACATGGTAATGGAACAAGTGGGTATCGACATGAGGAAAAATCAAGAACTTTGACTTATTCCTTACACCATATACAAAACTTATATAGAAAACAAATATAAATCTAAGTGTAATATTAACAAACTTTATAAGTAAACAAAGATAAACCCTGGGTTAGAAATTTTTTTCCTACCTATAACACAATCCATATTAAAAAAAATTCAAAGTTGGACTCGAGAAAAACTGAAAATTGCTGTTCCTAAAAAGGCATTATTTAAAGAACAAAAAGCCCAGAGACTGGGAGAACCTAAAAAACATCTCAAAACTCCACATAAGAAAAACTCAGGGGCTGGGGATATAGCTCAGTGGAATAAGCACTTGCCTAGCAAGTGCAGGGTCCTGAGTTCGATCCCCAGTACCGCAAAAAAAAAAAAAAAAAAGAAAAACTCAAAAATAGGTAAATGATTTGACGAAGTCTTTCTTTAAAGACAACATAGATAACCAATGACTAAAAATATACTTATCATTAGTCATTAGGGGAGTGTTATAGCTTGTGTTAAGATGTTCCCCAAAGCTTCACGTGGTCACAGGGAGAGCTTTTCAGAGATGGATCTGGAGTGTATGACACTGGGATTAAGGACGTTACACTGGGATTGATTCATGGTACATTGCTAGAATTTAGGGCACCCACCCTGGGTGAGTGCAACTCACCCTAGGATCAAGTAGCCTAGAAAGAATGTAAGAGAGAGAAAGAGGGATGCTGTGGTTGTGTGGTCCTTCACTTGCTACTTTGCTACTTGCTGCCTTCTGCCTGCCATGAACTGTTTCTTCTCTGAGATGTCTTCTCTGAGATGTCCCTCTGTCGTGCCCCTCTGTCTTGGAGCCAGCCACTATGGACTAAAACCTCTAAAAACTGTGAGCAAATATAAACCTTTCCTCCCTTAACTTTGGGGGTTGGGTACTTTGTTTCAACAAGAAAATATAACTAAGACAGGAAGTGAAAAGTAAAGCCACAAAAAGATACCTGTATACTGGATATCTATTAGGATGACTAAAACTGAAGACTCTCAGTAGCAAGTAACAGTGAGGATGGGAAGGAAGTAGAATTCTCTTAAACTGATCGGATAGAAAATGGCAGAAATGTGAAACGCCAAAAATACTTTGGAAAATAGGTAGGCAGTTTCCTAAAAAAGGCAAACATAAATCTACCATGTGATCTAGCCATTTTACTCCTTGGTATTTATCCAAATGAAACGAAAGCATACATTCAGGCAAAAACTTGCACACAGATGTTCATAGAAGTTTTTTTTCATAGAAGTTTAAAAGAGCCACAAATAGAAGCAATCCAAATGTTTATAAAACGTAAAGGAACAAATAAACGTGGCATATCCATACAACAAAATACTACTTAATAAAAAGTATGAACAGTTGATATATACAACACAGTATATATGAATTTCAAAATAATTATGCTGCATGAAAAAAGCCGGAACACATATATACACAAAAGTGCACATCATGATTCCATTTATATTCAATTCTAGAAAATAGTACCTAATTCACGAGAACAGAAAAACATACTATCATCATTTAAAACATTAAAAGAAAAATCTGTCATTAACTATGAGCAAGCAGAATAAGGAGCGGCATTATAAATCTGTCCCATACTAACCTTGGCCACTGCACATCGAACAGCCATTGATCTGTCAGTTAAGAGGGATCTGGCATTCTTGTAAATATCACGATGAGAGGATGCTGCAGCACCACCCAATCCATTTAGAACTTTCTGTAGACTCATTAAGATTTCACTTCGTCCTTGAGACTACATGTGTACATAAAGCTTTAGAACTATTACTATAATACAACTCCATATTTAATAAGAACAGAGCAAGAAATAATTCTCTAGGCCTAATGACCTTACTTTCCCAATTGTAACACTAAATAATTAAAAGTAAAACAAAAAATCCTAGCAAGCACCTGAAAGGTAATAATTAACAACATCTATTAAGTGTTTCATGAGAAATTATGTTAGAAGCAAGCATATTCCAATGTTTCCATGACGTAGGAATACACTATAAGAATATGAACAGATTGAAAAGTTTTGATACCATCTCTCGGGAGGCATTAGTTTCAGAATGTAAAAGATTACATAAAAAGTAGTTAAAGTAATAAAAACCACTACGGAGGAAGAAAACACCCATGTATTTTAAAAACATCACAGAAATACTGTAAACCCTCATCTTGTCACTGACTCACACTGTTGCTTCTGTATGCTCACATGCTTATTCTCCTTTCTAATAGCATATCTGCCACAGCATATCGTAATACCTGTTCACATACAGACCTCTTCTGCTGGACTGTAAGCTTTTTGAGGTCAGGGACCATGTCTTACTCACCTTCAGATGCCTAATGTCTGACATATAAAATGTTCTCTATTCTTGTTTAATAAATTGACAGTTTCCAGAAAAAGTATCATCTGAAGGATATTTAGTTTTCTTGGACAAAACAATCTGATTGACAAGTCATGAGTTTAGTCCATGTTTAGTTAATCAAAGGTTGACAAGGGATTTATAATGGTACCTAAATTGACATGACAAAACAACTATTTTTACTTGGCATTAACTGTCATGGGTTGAACTGTGTTCCGCTCAAAAATAATTCAAGTCCTAAAGCCTGCTATATGTGCCTATCGTTTCATTTGCAGCAAGGTCTTTGGAGATAAAATCAAATAAAGAGGGGGAGGGGACTTCTCTAAAGCCTTTAGGGAAAGCACAGCCCTGCTGAAACTTGCATTCAGACTTCTAGCCCCTAGAACTGTGAGAAAATAAATTTCTATTCTTTTAATTCTATTGTAATTTATTATGAAACACACAGGAAATAGAAATGCACAAAAAATAAAATGCCAATACAAAAAATGGTTAATTTTTTAAAAATAGGTAAACCTATTCTTTATTAAGGAAAAGCATTTTTTCCTCTCCTAAAATTTCAGGTAATATAGATTAAAAGAAAGGGTAAATAATAATCTGAAATTACTTTTTTACTTAGTAGTATGATTATCACAGTGACAGAAAAAAAACATTTTTAACTAACATCTAACTCTTGCCATGGGAAAACATTCAAATGATACTTGTTGTAAAACTTACCTCTGCATTTTTCAGAGATTTCAAAAGATTATTTACTGTTTCTGGAAATGCACTGCCTAACATTCTCCCCATTTTTTCATAAAATGCTCCAACACAAGCCACTGCAGCCCTATAAGAATATTTTCATTGGTCATATTTTAGGTTAATAATACAGTTATACTTTTCTCATTTTCAGAAATCACTTATTTGTCTAGGACACTTTTGCCTATAATCCTTAATGAACTTTCAACTTCTAAAAGAACACTGATTATAAACACTAGAGTAGGGGCTGGGGATATAGCTCAGTGGCACAGTGCCTGCCTGGCAATCACAAGGCCCTCGGTTCAATTCCTGATGCCAAATAAATAAATAAATAAATACTATAGTAAATCAAACTGTACTCTTGTTAGAAACATAAAGTAAGTATGTATGCAACACATCACACTACTTTGGAAAGTAAACTATGCTTTACTTTTCTGAAGACTTTCCAGGGGCTGGGGATATAGCTCAGTGGAATAAGCGCTTGCCTAGCAAGCGCAGGGTCCTGAGTTCGATCCCCAGTACCGCAAAAAAAAAAAAAAAAAAAAAGACTTTCCAAATTATGTTGACCTACAATAAACCCTTTCTTCATTATATATAATAATATCAATCAGTCATTATGACAGAATTATAACATTGAATATGTTGTGACTTGGTTATTTGATATGTGTCTAATCAACCCTATAGAAATGTAAACTCCAGAAACAGGAAAACTATTTTTTACATTTGTATAGTTCACAGTGCTTGCCACTTAATTTTTAAATAATAAAATATTGTATGTATATGTATGTATGTGTACGTGTGTGTACGTGCGTGTGTGTACGTGCGCGCGCGTGTACGTGTGTGTGTGAAATTTAACCAAATAGTTGTAATGGAACACCTGGCCATGTGTAAGTAGAAATTTAACAGCACATCTCTTCAGGAGCAAGTCAGTGACCTATCATTCCTGTCAACAGTAAGAAAATAGCTGTGAGTTCAGCTTAAAGGCTACTTAAATCTGCCATTACAGTATGAAAGCAGCTACCACCTGAATGAGTAGGTACGTTTGTATCCCAATAAAACTTTATTTACAAAACAGGCTAGATTAGCCAGAGAGCTATGCTTTGCCTTTTCCTGCCTCAATTCTGTCACCTAGAAACCCTTTGCTTTCTATCTCAGACAAATCTGCACCCAAATTTATTGAAAGACCCCTGTGCAAATTGCTAACACCACACCAATTCTCCGTAGCGTGTTAAAGTACCAGTGGTGATTGATATATAGAAGTAGAGTCTTCCCCACCTCTACTTAGAACTTTCAACGTCAGCAACAAACCTCAAGTTCCAGCCACCGGGGTCTTTATGGTCGGCAGTCCCTTACCAAGTTATCTTGTAAGAACAAATAAAACTTAAGGGCCCCTGTCAAAGTACTTACAGTTTTGTTGGTAAGTAGGCTGCAGTGTCGTCTTTATTTCTGATAATGTCATTACATTTATCAAGTGTTTGAAAAACCGTAAAAGTATCCCCAATGCTATACAGCGCTGCAAGATTTTTAGCCAATAATTTTCGTGTAGGTGGTCCAGGTGAACTACTTATTAATCCAGTTAACTGTTCCACCAGTTTTTTCTGTTTTTCCTTTACATCAGTCTGTTATAAAAAATTTAAAAAGAGCACTATCATTCTTTTGATGCCTTTTTTTTTAATCAGAATTTTAAAACACTTAACATTTAAGGTACTCTAATAATTAAAATATACTTTATGTTAAACATAAACCATTTAGTAAACGAGAACTTTCATATTAAAAAGTTCACTAAGAAATGATCTGTTCCTTCCAAACATAAATCTTTATTCCCCTCCAAAGCCAAAAAGTTAGTTTCCATAGAAGTAATTCTACCCAAAACTTTTCAGGCCAGCTTACTACTAAATAAACCAAGAAAGAATTCAAAATACTGGGTGTATGGTTAACTGATGCTTTAAAATCCAGACACGTTTTTCCTGTAAAAGAAGTTAGGAGTTCACAAAGTTATAAGTAAGCGACAGAAAACCAAAATAAACTGAACAATCCTAGGCAACAACACAACATTCAGATCTACCTATAATCAACATCTAGAACTGATTTGTTCAAGAAGTACTGTGTACAGATTGCACTCCATGCACCATTCCAGGCACCTCGCCAATAGTGAATAAATCAAAGTTCCTATACTCACGAAGTTTACATCCTAGGGGGGGAAGGACAGAGTTTGCCAAATAAAGAAATGAGTGTAATTACTTACTTTTTGGGGAATGACGGTAACACTGCACTGAGCTACAGCCTCAGCCCTTCTTTACTTTTCCATTGTTTTTATTGAGACAGGGTCTCACTGAGTCACTAAGTTGGCCAGCCTTGGGATCATCCTGCCTCAGCCTCTCAGATGCTGGGGTTATAGCCATGCACCACCACCTCTAGTTTGCTTCCTGTTTTATATAGGTTAGTTTTATTAAAGACTTCTCTGAAAAGCAAAGGATGAGCTATGCAGACATCTGGGAAAAGAACATTGCACACGAAGGGCAGAAGAAGTACAAAGGTTCTGATGTGGAGTATGCTTACCTGAAAGCAGTAAGAAGAGCACTTCAGGTGGAGGGGACCAGAAAAGGGAAAAATAGGGCTGGGGATATAGCTCAGTGGAATAAGCGCTTGCCTAGCAAGCGCAGGGTCCTGAGTTCGATCCCCAGTACCGAAAAAAAAAAAAAAAAAGAACAGAAAAGGGAAAAATACACTGTAGGTTTTGTATTTTATTCTGAATAAGAGTTTTAAGCAGGGGTGAGTCACCATCTAAATGTTTTAGCAGACTCACTCTGACTACTGAACTGAGAAAACACATGGATGGAAGTACAGTGAACACTCAGGAAGCTGTTGTAGAATCCAAATGAGAGATTTTAGAGATGTAAATGAGGAACGTATGCATATACTGGGTATATGTGCAGATAAAACCATAAGATTTATTGACAAACAAGATGTGAAATTTGAAAGAAGACAAAAGTACAGAATGACTGTAAATTTTGGGGACTGGGCAACCAGAAGGATGAAATATTTCCTGAGATGAAGAACACTGGAAAAGGGTAGGTTTAGGAGGAGGAATCAAGAATTTGGTTTAGATGTTTACTCTAAGATGCTATTTAGATAAGAAAGAGGTAGTCCGTTGGCCATCTGAGAGCCCTCATCACAGAGATGCTACTAGCAATCATTAAGATCATTTCAGATGTTATCATGAAAGGAATGAAGATAGACAGGAGAAAAAGCCCAAGACGGAGGAAAGGCCGGCAGAAGAGAAGGGAGACGGAAGGGACTAAAAGCAAAGTGCAGCTCAGGAGCCAGCACGAGGAAGAGTTTTACAGGAAGTATGCAAAGCGCAAGTCTTATCATGTGGGGGGTATACAATGCCTTATAATATAGATATTTTAGATACTTCTGTACTTAGCACTTTCGCAACAAAATAATGTTTTAAATATTCTGAGGTGGTAGATCAGCTATGTCAAAAGATAGGGGTGGCTCAAATGAGACAGAAGACTGTCCATCACTGTGGACAATTAGAGATCTGCGACGACTGGACAAAAGCTTTTTCAGTGGAGGTGAGACAACAAAAGCTCAGTTGCAGGGGGTTTAAGAAACATAGAAATTTCCGGTTAAAGAGTAGAAGTGGGTCCACACATTAAGTGCCTCTAGAAACTCCGTTAAAACTGCTGGGCGAACAAACAAGAAGTACAACCCCACGAGGGCAAAGAGATGAACATAAAATCTGAAAGCCAAGCATTCCTATCAGCGAAAGCCAAAAGGAAACTCAAGCTGATATAGGCACACTAAGAGTTCATGTTTTTTAGAAACTCTGGGTGCCTTCAGAGATGGCAGTAGTTGTACCCAGAAATGTGTTGAGTCTGCTTGAGAAGCTGTAAGACTTCATATCTCTCTCCCTTCCAGACTGAAGGCTCATTCTCTGCAAAGACTAAGATAGTGTATCTCTGGACTAGGGGACCCAGACACAGCTATTAAAGACACCTACCCTGAAACAGGGATCTTAAGTGAAAGTTCATATATTGAAGGGTGAGGTCCTCAGCGACCCTTATTTATAGAGCCTGCATTACTAACCATATGTCCTTCAAACGCTAGAGTAGAAAAGTCTCTCCTGCCCGAATAACCAGCCCTAAGGCAGCAGTGATGAACCTATGGCTCATGTGCTACAGCTGGTTGTTTGTTATTATAGAACATTCTAAACAGTTTGCCATCAGTGGCCTCCAGAAGCCTAAGATATTCAAGTTAGGAAAGAAACTAGGGTACAATGAAATCCTGTTAACAGTCACCCTGACCAGAGGGCCGGGGATGTGACTCAGTGGTAGTGCACTTGCCTAGCATGTCTATATACCCTGCCCAGAAGTTATTTTATGACTCACTCTTAAATATTACCATTGAGGAGTCATTTGAGAAAAGTATCTAATTTTAAAGACAGAAAATAAAACATGCAAGACAATGAACTTGAATCAAAGAGACTAAGTAAGAAGAACAAAAGACAAACCACAGAAGCCTACTATTAACTCTTCAGAAAGACAGGTGAAGATACTAGGCTTGCCAGAAAGCACCAAGACTGTGCAGTTGCTGAAAATGACTTTGGAATGACACCAGTCATACACTATCATTTTTCTGCAGTAACACAGAGCTGCCTTAGAAGAAACAAAAAGTGGGCAATGAGCTGGGTTTAAACAAAGTCTGGGTTTTGCCGCAGAACAGAAAAAAGAGAAGCTTGAAATTCTCATTAGTATAATAATGTCAAGCTCCAGAAATGACCCACAACCTTTCCTAAACATGTGGTTTTTAAAATCTCTTTATGTCAACCCAATTGGAAAAACAGCAATACCATACCTTGTTGGCAGCAACCAAAACTTTATCAAGAAAACGCAACCATTCAAAGATAAAAACTGGTCTCTTTGCTTCGGTGATTTGAGCCAAAGCTTCTTCATTTAGCAATAAACTGTGGGCTAACTCCATTGCAGGTTTTAATTCACACCTTAAATTAACAGAGCAAAAAAATATGTGTAAGGATGTTTTAATGTTAAGAGCCAAGCTTAATAAATGCAACCACTAAGAAAGGAAAAGTATAGCTATTCATTTCATTTAGGGGAAAAAACATAATTGCTTTGCAACATAACCTAAGAACCAATTTTGAAAGGTCCAAGGCACAAATAAAAACAAAACCACACTTGGTGAGAAAGAATGAACAATGAAATGGAAGGAAAAACAAATTATTCTCAAAAAGGCATTACGGTTGAAGAAATATGACCAGAGGTTGGGCGTGGTGGCGTACGCCTGTAATCCCAGCACTGGGGAGGATGAGGCAGGAGGATCCTTGCGAGTTCAGGACTAACCTGAGCTATAAAGTGCGCTCAAGACCAGCCTGAACTGCACAGCGAGACTCTGTCTCAGGAAGACAAAAAAAAAAAAAAAAGCCCAGCAAAAAAGAGGTCATCAACCCAATCTGTAAATGCAAAATCAAGCATCAAGACCAAGCCCCTCAGAGAGCCTTACAAGCCATTCCTCCTGCCCCCTCCTTCCCCCTTCACCGCTCGGGGTACAGCAGCTTCCTCACCCCTTCCCTGCTGCAACCTGGCCCAGCATAAAGCCCCCAAACTGCAAGCCTCCGAGCTCTCCTTGCGGGACGAGGAGGGCGCGACGAGGCCACCACGGCCTGGGTGTGCGTGGCGTGGCAACCACCGCAGTCGAAGATGCAGCGGACAGAGGCCGCGCGCGCGTGGGGACTTGGTTCACCCGGATGCTCCGAGGACCTCGCGGCTAGGCCGGGGCCGGGGAAGGATGCAAGACGCTGTCGCGGGCCTCCCCGAGCCGCCAGCCCCATGTCACGGGGTTCTCCAGACCGTCAACCCCAGGAGGTGACGGATCGGAACCGAACCCGGGGCAGAAAAGAAAACGTTCATTACGAACTCGAATTTCCTCCCCACCTATGTGAAATCGTCCGGGAGGATGGGAGCGTATGAATGTGTCAGACTACACTCTGTGGCGGTGAAGGGGACAACCTCACCTCCGAGTCAGTCTGGGGGCCGATCAGCTGAGTTCCGGAGGCAGAGGCGACCCGGATGCCCCGCCTCCCGCAATCTCGCGCCAGGAAACGTGCGGAGAGCGCGTGCGCGAGACCCTGATCCTGCGCAAGCGCACTCTCCACGTCCTCCTAGTTCCGCCTACCGACAGTTTCCGATTGAGTCGGCTGTGGAAAACGCCGGGCTAGGAGAGGGTCGCCGCGCATGCGCAGCGTGCGCTCTCGGGACCTGGATCTGGCCGACTACCTCTGTCAGGTAGGGTCCACAGACAGGGTGAGGAATGAAGGGCGCGCTGACTGTGACCGTCCATCACAGCATCAGCCAGTTTCCCATCCGTTGGCGGGCGCGTTTGTGGGACGGTTGCAGCCGCGAGGATCGCTCCGGGGAAAGAGCCAGCTGCATCTGAGGGGCGTGTGTGGGCATGAGGCGCTTCTTGTCATTTTTCTACTGTGTATCCCGTTACAGTCCTTAGTCCATCTCTACCCTTGGCTGTGTCGTGAAACTGTGTGAAACAGCACCCTTGCTGCCACACCCCGCCTCCCCTCTGCAAAAAAAAAGAAAAGCAAAATCGCACCAAGAGTTTTCCAACTCAAAAAATTAACTCCAGTCTTCTAGGTGTAAATTGGTGTATACTGCATTATTTGGGATCTAACACAAAAGAAAAGGTAATATACCAAAGAGAATTTTTTTCGCACGCCATCTCCAATCAGTCAATTCCTGTACGATCCACTTTCAAGTACTGTATACCCGGAATCAATCACTCTCACCCCAAGTGATAATCCAAGACCCATCGTGCCTGCCAGGATTATCAGCTGATAAATTTTATGTCTTACAGGAGTGGGTAATGCTAGAATGTATTGTTCCAATAGGAAGGGCGTTTTAAAAAGCATCTGTAAGCCTCACTCGGCTCTGCGTTGCAATCTAGAGCCAAGTGGGTCCCTTACAAAGAAGCTAACTGTGGGCTGAGAGTGTAGCTCAGTACTAGAGCGCTTGCATAGCACACCGGAGACCCTGGGTTCGATCTGCAGGTCTTCAAATAACAATGCCATTGTGTTTTCAGTCCCAAGACCACCGAGACTTGTGCTCTTGGTGGTTGTGAGCAAGTCATTTAGCCATGAGTCTTGATTTCTCCAACTGGAAAGTGCAACTGTTCCTTTCTGAGTAAGAAGAAACTGGGTAGTGCTGACCATTATGTGTAAAAATACTGGAACAAGAAAACAAAAATTCCCAACCGGAACGATGTCTGGGATGAGTTTGTGTTCTCTAAAATCGAAAGATGAATTTTAGGAACAACGGAGGTAAAGAGCAGAATGTATTTATGGAGGGAAACAAAGCTTCTGTCCAAGAGAAGGACAGAAGGGGACCTGCGTGGGTTGCTCAAGACTCTCTCTTTTCTAGGGACTTTTATAGAGCAAAACCACGAGGTGGGGTGGGTCTAAGATAGGGGAAAAATGGGCAAAACTATGGTCAGCCAATAAAAGTTGTTCAGATAAAATTGATTAAATCGGGATCAAATGGGAAAGCGAGTCATGTAGCAAGGGGGCATGAATACAGAACAGTCTTTTCCTGTAAGGGTTCTAGTCAGTGACTCTTCAAGGTGATGGCTACCTGTTTAGAATATAAATCCCTGATGTCCATCCCAAGGGAGGTATGTGGGTGCATTTGTTTAATCTTTTGTCTTGAGGCCTGGCCCACATATGTTATTTTGTCTTTCACGTTGGCTCCTTCAAGGGCCTGATTGCCTATAATATTTCTAATCTAACTCAGCTGCCTACAACAATACTGTCATTATACAAGAAAAATCTGGCTGAGTTCCCAAAAATACTGTGTAAAGTCATACACTTTTCTAACTGATCATTTTAGGTAGGTGGGACTACACTGTTGTCTAAGGCAGCACACGTGGGAAATGAAACAGTAAAGACAAGGAGGAAAATGATGGCCATAGAAGACGCAACAGTGATGAGCTGGAGGAGGATGCAGTCAGGTACAGACAAAGAGGACTCCCAGGAGGCCCAGAGGCTCTTGTTTAACGACACTATATTTTGCTAACAAATTATAGCAAAATTGGGCAGCCTAAGATACCAGTTGTCACTTACTGACGTAACAGTTTCTGTGAATCAAGAATTTGTTAACACCTCAGCATAGCTTAGACTTTCTTAAGAAGCTATCATGAAGTTACTGGCCAAGTCTGAGTCATCTGAAAGCTTGACTGGGAGCAGAAAAATATTTCCAAAGTTGTTCACTCATAGGGCTGACAAGTTTGTGCTAGCTGTTTACTGGAGACTTACAGTTCCTCCCAAGTAGACTTCTCTATAAAACTTAGTGGGTATCCTCATTATGCAACAGCTGATTTTCTTCAAACAAACCATTAACCAATGTCATAAAGTAATCTAACCAAGACTTTCCTGACCAAAAAGTCACATTCTGTCTGTCTTAGTTATTTTCTCATTGCTGAGAAACAATACCTAACACCCACAGTTTAAAGAAGAAATTATTTATTATGACTTGTCGTTTGTAGATATTTCAGTCCATAGGCCTCAACTGGCTACCAGTCAGGACAGCATGATAAAGGGTTTGACAGAGGAAAACCAGCCCATGGCATGGCAGGCAGGAAGTAGAGAGGGATCAAAGGAGGAGAGAAGGAGAGAGGCCCTTCTGGGACAAGCACCCAATGGCCCAGCCTCTCCAATGAGGCTTTACCTCCCAAATCATTTAGTTATAAACTGATCAGTGGACGTGAGGCACGTGAGGCTTTTGGAGTACATCCAGTTAGAAACCATAACTCCATAATTTCCACAAAATCTTATTCATTATGCAGGGCAATCCTGTTCCCTGGGGGAGGAGACTGCACACATGTTAAAACTCCAAGATGTTGGTGTTGCTGGGGGCTATCTTGGAGAATGTTGCATGATTATAAGTGTTTGTACCATAAAACATTTGCTTTATGTGGGTTTTTTTATATTTATGAAATATTTGTTTTAAAATTTTTTAAAAGATACATTGACATGGGGAAAAAAGGATTCTATTGTCTATTAATCGATAGATCAAGTTCCACATGAATAACTTTAAACATAAAGTGCACTAGAGAGAGGTCTGGAGTGGTCAAGACAGTTTTCTTGTGAAAAGCCTGGGTCTAGGAGGAAGAACATGTCTGTGGTATGTTCAGAGGATAATGAAGAGCCCGTATGGCTTGACTAATATCCTAAAGGAGAGTCAGATCAGATTATAAAGAACACCTCATACTTTGCTAACTTAACCAGTGTGGGAGACCGCTGAGAGACCTGTGGTCTGCATCCATCTTGTACTGCTGAGAGACCTGCAGTCTGCATTCATTTTGTAAACTACCAGCCATTTTGAGAATTTAGTCTCAGTTTCCATATATGGTCAGTTTCCTGTAATTTCCATGTATGGTTAGTTTCCTGTAATTATATAATAGATCTCTATATATGGTCAACTTCCTGTAATGATGTAATATCGCCTGATGCTCTGACCACCCTTGCGTGATGTCTGGACCTCCCTCCGTTGCCTGGTTACCCACTGACGTCAATCCCCACTCCCGCACTGTATATAAACCCGAGACTTCTGCTCAATAAACGAGGCTTGATCAGAATTTTGTCTTGCCTCCGTTTCTCATGTCTCTTGTCTCCCTATTATCCCGCTCCCCCTCTCTTTAGAGCCTTCGTTGACTACCCGCGGGCCGGGACAAGTGGTGCCCAACGTGGGGCTCGAGCACGGGGGATCAGTTGAGGACGGCTGTTCTTGGAAAACGTGTACACGTCTCCGACGGGGCTGCAGTAGAGAATTAGTCCGGTGCAGGAGCCTGCTGCGGTCTGACATAATTAGGTAAGAACAGCAACTATGGGACAAGCAATCAGCAAACATGAAATGTTTATTAAAGAGCTAGAGAAAGCTCTCAAAGCACGAGGAGTAAAGGTTAAATATAAACAGTTATTTGAATTTTTTGATTATATTAATGAAGTTTGTCCTTGGTTTCCTCTTGAAGGAACGATTGATTCATCGAAATGAAAAATATTTGGTGATGCACTTAAGGTTTATTATACAACTTTTGGGCCGGAAAAGGTTCCGATAACTGCTTTTTCATATTGGAATTTAATTGATGAAATTTTATATCATAGGAATTTTGATGTTATAATTGCTAATGTAGTTGAAAAAGACAAAATTATTTTACAAGAAAATATTCAAAATGAGGCTTTAGAACAACCAGCAATTCAAAATATGCCTTCGTTCTGACATTGGAACTGTTTATCAGCAAGGTCTTGCTGTGGCTGCTGCTCTACAAGGGTATACAGTCCAGCAGTTTTTATCTCAACAAAATAGAAGCAAATGTTTTACTTGTGGAGAAATTGGTCATTTTGCCAAAAACTATAACAAAGGTTCTATTGACAACTCTAAAACAAAGACACCAGGAATCTCTCCTAGATGCAAGAAAGGAACACACTGGTCTAAAGAGTGTAAATCAAAAAGAGATATTGAAGGCAAAA
>PVLD010015119.1:13779-49938 GCA_004027595.1 Dinomys branickii | reverse complement strand
AAAAAAGGTAAGAAGAAAAAGGACATGAGAGAAAGATAGGATGGAATAAAAGGAAAAGAGAAACACCAAATATAAAAATAACTATTGAATACAACAGAAAACATCATGACAGCTAACCAGACAGGCAAGGAATAGCCAGTAAGAAAAACGAAGAAGAATAAATGTAATAAAATACCTCTGGTGCTTACAGTTCTGTGATAGTGTCCATATTTAATCTCAGAGATGTGCTGGGTATGGAGCTGGGCTTGGCCTCTGGATGTGGGGCCCGGGGCTGGACGTTTGCTGTGGAGTTCTCCAGAGTTGAACCACTGATTCCTCACTACTGCTTCAGACACTTCCACGCTGTTGGTCCCGCCAATTACTCTGCCCTCCAAAAGCGTGTGTGTGCCCATATACCTGGGACCCAGCTGCTGTCCTGTGTCTCAGGTCTTGAGGTTCTGTGAGTCTACACAAAAAGGCATGTGTCATTACACTCCTCTCAAAGACCCCACCATCCCCTAAACAATGGAGGAGGTACAGAGTGCAAACTCACACTCCTCTAGCAAGCAGGCCCTGACATCCCAGAAGGCATGGAGGAAACTCTGAGTGTGGACTTTATAAGTGTGTTAATATTTATTTGATTTTTTAAATCCAGTAGGTTTTTTTGTATGAAGAGAGGTGCTCCAGTATTCAGTGCATTTGTTTATCAATGTTCTCTCTCTTGTTGGATTGTTCTTTTAATGTATGTAGTGACTTTCTTTGTCTCTTCTAATTAGTTTTAGCTTGAGGTTTACCATATCTGATATTAGAATTGTGACCTCTGCTTGTTTTCAGAGTCCTGGTATATGAAATCTTGTTTTCCATCCTTTAATTTTTACTCTATGAATATCTTTTTGGATTTAATGAGTTTCTTGAATGCAACAGATTATTGGACTTTTAAAATCCAATCTGCCAGTCTGTGTCTCTGCATTGGAGATTTGAGGCCATGAACATTGAGAGCTATTACTGAGATGTGCTGGTTAATTACTATCACTGGCCTCTTTGTCTGTTGGTATATAATTTGTTTTTCTTTTCTTGATGATTTTGCTGCTTTTTGTCCATTGATGTCACTAGTTTTCTTTGTGTTTTTAGCTGTGTGTAATTCATTGTTACTGCAGAGAATATTTATGAATATTTTCTGTAAAGCTGGTTTAGCACTCATAAATCTTCTGAGCTGTTCTGCTTCATGGACATAATCTTCTTTCTCCATCTAATTTGAAGGAAATCTTTGTGGATTAAGTTATTCTGGGATGGAACTCATTTCCTCTTAGACTTGAAATACTTTACTCCAAGCTCTTCTGGCCTTCAGAATTTGTGCTGAGAAATCTGCTGTGATTCTAGTTGGCTTACCGTCACAGATAATTTTTCTTTTTGTTTTTCTCTGGCTACCTTTAAAATTCTTTTTTGTGCATTTCTGTAAATTTAATAAAGGTATGCCTTGTACAAGTTTTCCTTTCATCATTATTGTTTGGTGTTCTATAAATGTCACTTACTTGTATTTTAAATTCTTTTCTTATATTTGAGAAATTTTCTCCATAATTTCTGTAAGCATGTTAGTGAATCCATCTGTGCTATCTTCTAGACTTTGTCTAACTCTGATTAGCCTTAAATTTGTTTTCCTATTGTCATCTAATAGCTGCTGGGCAGTCTTCCCTTGTTCTCTCATTTTCTTTTTGGTTCTTTGAGCTCTTTATTATAATTCATTATTTTGTCTTCAATATTAGACAGTCGATCTTCACATTGGTCATTTTTGCAATGTATGGATTCTATACCTTTGTAATATCAAGTATTTCTGTCTGACATTTTTTCAAAAATTCATATGTTTGTTGAATCTTTCATTCAAATTTTAAACTATTTTGGTTAGCTGACCCAAGGTTTTACCTATTTCCCTGAAATTCACCATAACCCTATTGAGTGAAATTGTTATAAACTTTTGGTGCAGTTCATTTTTGAGCTCATTAATTTTCTTCATCCCTTCTAAGAAATTTTTTATAAATATCTGCTGCCTGATATTTGTTTTCCCTTTTCCTTTGTGACTTATTACTGTGAATGGAGGAATTGAGAAATTTGGAGACCCTCTTTTTCCTTGTTTCACCATTATCCAACTTGTATCTGTGTTTATTAATTTATGTGTCCCCCTCTTTTTTCTCCTCCATTTTTTGGGGGCTTACTGCAATTTTAGATAAGAGAAATGAGAAGAGTTTGTGGCTTATATAGAAATTTTTAGTAATCTGTTTCTTTCCTGTAAATAATTGTCAGCATTATATATCCAGTGCTAGTATTTACCCCTTCTATGATATACTTTAAGTGATTTTGACTCTGTAACCATGTTTTGCTGAAAGAATTGCTTCTATTTATAACATCCACAGATTCAAGTTACAACATTCTATATGATAGAACTTGCAGTTACTCTTCTCTCCTCTTTGAATATTTTCTAGGCATAGTATGACTCATTTGTGGTTGCTCTGCAGTGCAGTAAGTGAGGTAGAGTGAGTAGAATGGAGGGTGTTTGGATGAGTAGTGTTAGCCACTAAGGGAGAGGTTTGAAAGGGAGACTAGTGGTAGATGTGAAGAAAAGTTTGATGTAGGGTCAGATTTTATTGGTATACTTCTGGTTGAGTTTAAATTTTAGTATTGAGAATACTCCGAGGATATTGGTTGGGGTAAGTACAAGCTATGGAAGAAAGAGGATTCACTTTGTGATTGAAGGAAGCTATATAATTAGCAGAACTTACTTAGAAAGAAGGCATTATGATAGGTAAGATGTAAAGAAGCCAAACACTTAGGATGGGGAGAATCAAGAAATTATTTTCGTGAAAATAAAGGTGAGTGTGAGGGCACTATGTATAATGAATTTAAGAACTTCAGAGGAACAATGTATGTATTTGTAAAAATAATAAAAAATGTGAATAATATTATTTTGGGGGTTTGAGGTAAAGAAATCAGAATAACATGAGATAAGGGAAAGAACCTAGACACCTGTGAAGTCAGAGCTAATGAAAGAACAATTATGCAAGAGTAAAAACCCAATATACACACAAAACCACAAAGGCACATGAAATAAACCCATATTATTAAATAACTCAACAAATACACAGAAACTTAAACCAGTGAGATGTCTGATGGGAACACAAATCAAATGTCCAAATGAGCACTTGTGTGTATGATTCTCAAGTAGCTTTTTTGCCAGAAAATCTGAGGGTTCACATATCAATTACTCTGATCCCACTGCAAAACTGAATTTAACTCAGATGCAGGACCTCTTCTTGCCAGGTCAAAAGATTCTTGCAGAGTTTTATTTAGTCCAAGTTCTTGGGTTAGAGTGGATTCAACAGATTAGTGCACTGGCACTTAATTGTTCACTGAGTTAGGATTATGCCTATGCAATCAACTAATCTGTTACAGAGGTAACTATTAGGGCTGGTTGAGAACTAACATATCATAAATCCCCTTAGTAATGAGAACATTGCACAATGGTGAACTTTCCATCTTGTAGAACTATGTATAAAACTGGCTTCTGACTACATGAACAGATTCTGTGATCACCAGTCCCTGCCTTTCAGAGGGGCACCCCAGTCTGCTCTCCAACTGCTGGCAGTTGTCCATGATTGTCCCCTCATTCACTCTGAAAACTTGGCATTGTAGGAAGCTAAGGAGCTCCTCTGGCCCAAGTTTCAAATCCCCAACCCTTCTCTACAATGTGAACCCTGCTGCTCTTTCTCTATAGGACTGTGTTCTTGGGTGCTTGTACTACCACCACTCACCGACTGTTGACACTCGAGGGCCACTTTGGAAGCAGCGTCTCATGTTTTCTACCTGTCTCCAACTACAAAGATTCTCCTGGTCCTGATGCAGTTCTCCATGAGGAGAGAAGTTATTAGTTTCACCTGGCCTTGTACCTGGCAGCTAGCCAGACATTGTTGGTGCCACTATGGTTTCTCCTCTGTGGAATGGGACACTTCTTCTGCATCACTTAAACTTATCTTCCTCTCCTCTGTCATTTCCCTAGTGGGTTTAGAGTATCCTTCTCCCACTTTGGCTCCTCTCTAACCTACTGTTTTCTAGACTCTAGTCACCTTGTCCTGGAGAAGCTGAGTTGCTGGTACTCACTGCTCTGCCATTTTGCCTCTCTCTCCTTGACTGATACTTTCGATTAATTCTATATGGCACTGTGTGGTAACTCATATGATGTCTCCTGCAGGTTGTAAATAAAGCCAAACTTGTATCTCAGCCAGCTGTACAATCAGAGAATATGGGGTTTCAATGGGAAAATATATATTATGTAATTGTTTTGAGGATCAAAAAATTAGAAAGATAGAAATGGTAGCAACCACTAGAAACTGCTATAAAGACTCTTCACACAAACTGGATTAGAGTAAACAGTACTCAGCAGAACAGTACTAGAACTTCACACTTCTAGTGCATGGACTTGATTAAGATTAAAACACAGTTAACGTGAAAGTCAGTTCTTTGAGGCCTCCAGATTATAGTCAAGCATCTATTTTACTGAAGAATCTTGTGAAATAGCCACAGATAAGCTTAGGATTCACAAGAATTCAGTTTTCCATGAATTTTTTTAAAAAAATAATACATTTATGTAGAACTAGTGATTTTCTCACATAAGATTCAAAACTGGCCTAGATGGACTAATTTTAATCTTTAGAAATTGTTCAGATTTACACATGCTTATAAACTTCAAGGGCTGGAGACGCTAGGAATGCTACTCTACACATTCTGAGACACAGAGTTAAAATGAAAGCCCCAGTTACATGCAGACAAGAAAAATTTGCTGAATTACAGATAGCGTATTCACGTTCTAGACCTCATCATTTCTAAAGTTTGAGGTTTACTACCATTGGCAATTTCTTAGTGGAGCTGATTTCTTCTTAGATTGGGTCATGAACTTCATCATCTACAAACTAGGAACATCACCATCTTCCAGAGTCATCGTGGTTTGGCTTCTAAGTTTTGTTTGTGCTGAAGCCCATTTAGGATCCTGAAGTACTTGTATGGGTTCGTTCAACCAGTTGGTACCTTGATTCAGTGGGTTATCTTAACAACTTATTCAAAATGTGGAATTTTTTATTGGAGTCCCTTAAAGCACTACTTTTTGTCCCTTTGATGGAAATAACCTGAATGAATGATTAAGGGAAATAACGACCATTTTCCCCATTTGGTTCATTTGGTTAAATTCCATGATAAAAATGTACTTAGGATTATTATAGAAAATTGAACCAAATTCTATGACTTAACACACACATATTTAAACCAAAACCTATAGAATTATTTTATGACATGCATTTCTTTATCTCTTGTTTTCAAAACATACATGTTCAAATTCATTCATGAATACATAGGCAGGCACACATAAGCACACACATACATATATACACACATGAAAACACATAAGCCAGAATTATTCTCACTTTAACACAAAACATATTATTCTATTTAAGTTCAACTCAATTTCAGAATTACTAGAATATTTGTGTAGCATACTGTTTGCTCAAAAAGTGGAAAAAGGTATCAATGTTTCATATTTAAAATAATTAATTTCAGTGAATAATTTCAATGAGTTATGCCAACTCCATGCCAGTAACGGAAAACAAAGAAAGAATGATATTTGAGAAAGAAAAAATGGTTAATGAAATTAAATATTGTGTCTGAGGAGATACAAGGAAGAAAAATATATGCAGTTTGTGGTTTTGGTTTTGGTTTCGATTTTTGTGACAGGGTCTTGCTATGTAGGTTCATGCTGGCCTTGAATGGACTGTGTAGTCTATGTTAGCTTTGAACTCACAGCAATCCTTCTGCTTCTGTCTACTGAGTGCTGGAATTACAGGATTGTGCTACCATGATCACCCTAATGTGAAGTTTTTATTACATGATTTTTAATAAATCTTCAGCACTAAACCCCTGTAAAAAATCTTAGGCAGTTATTAAAATAGCTTTAAATCTGTCTTCTCATTAAAAACAAAACCGATCTATCACTATTTTCTATCATCTTTTATTTTACTCTTTCAATTAAAAGAGAATCAAGAGATGGAGGGAGAGGCGAGGCAGGGCTGGGGAAGGGAAGATAAAAGGATTAAAATGCATTATGTACATGTACAAAGTCTCATTTGAGAGGCAAAGCATCCTTACATGAAAGTTAAGTTTAGAGTGTGCAAAGAACTCAATGAACATTTGATAGAAATTATAGAGGAAATGTGTAAGAGTAATTCTCTTTAGTCGCTGGTGATGTTTGGTGCCAGAAAGATAAAATGTCTGCTTTGCCTTTTCTTATGTTTTCCTAGTGTTTATTTATTAAGTGGAGACAGCTGTAGCACAAGTTCCAGGTACAGGATGGATAAGTATAGGTTAACAACTGATAACTACATTATTACTGTTCTAGTTTCAACTCCCCCAAACGTCGGTCTTTTTGATAAGGATTTGAGTACCAGTGGTTTATGTGAGATGTGAGCTAAGGAAATATGTGACAAAATAAGCAAGTAAAACTAAGAAGAGAGGAAGGATTCTAAAGGGTACATTAATGAACACATTAAAGTGAAGGTAGAATAAAGCTTGGAATTTTTCCACTGAACAGAAAACTGGAATATATACTTATCTATTCCTGTTTCTTACAGGTTGCAGATTGCCTTGGAGCATCACTTCCATGGACTGGATTTCTGTATTCCATCATCTAGCTAATAGATACAGGAATCCATAGATTTGCATAAGAACTTGGACCCTTTATGTAGTTATTTCCCCTTGCATATAAAATATTGAAATTTTTATAATTTAGAGTTCATCTACACACTGAAATTTATTTCAAATCATAAATTGTTTTCAAAAATCCTAAAAGGTAGAATGTTTCATTTAAAATCCATAGAATGTGATCTTCATGAAGGTAGGCATTCTTTGATTTTTTTCCCACTGCTTCTATCACCTAACAATTAGAAAGTATAACTCATATTGATTTTTTTCTTTCTTTGGAACAGGGAATACAGTTCAGCAGCTTGCGCTTGCCAGGCAAGCACTGTGCCACTGAGCTATATCCTCAGCCCTGATTGTTTAATAAATATTCACATGAATGAAAGTCTTCACAGTAAACAACAAAAGTCAAAGTCAATATATAATAAACATGAGAAAATATGTTAATTTAAACATGAAAGAAGTCTTCAGTGTTGACAGCTAGTTGTAATTTTTTTCTCAGGGGTTTTCCTTCTTGTATTCTCTATTAATGGTTAGCTTCACTGGGAGTCTTAGAAAAAGATGACTTACTAAATTCCATGCCAAATATCTAAAAGCAACAAAGGAAAAGGAAAGAGAGCTTCTTGGAAAGAAAAAGTTTCAAAAGAAAACAGAAAAACTTTACCAGAAACTTCCAGCCAAATTCTCACTGTCTCAACATTCTAAATCACACTGTACACTTATTTCTGAAAATAACACTAAGAAAGATTACCAATTAGCCTGAGGCCGTGGGAAACCTCTCCTGAAACATATAAGATGGATGCTGCCTGTTTGACATCTAAAAAGAATTGGACTTTTCTTAAGAATAAGTCAGGGGAAAGTAAGCATCCATTCATTGAATAAGCCATCCATTATATATGCTTCTACATGCTTTGCTCTTAAATACCACTAGGATTAAATCTATGGAAAATAAAACTGTGGTGCTTAGTATTTTTTATTTGGTGCCCTCATTCTAAGTTCCAGGGGGTAAGATTGGGTAATTTGCCATCCTTTCACAATATAGCATATGTAAGTATGAACGCAAGCTGGAGACAGGCTTTTCTTTTTGGCCATATGGAAAAGTGAAAATGGACTGAAAATTACTATCTTTCCCTTGACAAGTTAATTAAGCCTCATAATCAGTCACAATCATTTGAACAGCATGGTTGCTGGAATGAGAATTAGTAGGATATCATGATGGACAAATGGGAAACATCTTGTAGAAGAAAAACATTGACAAATACATAAATATAAAAATATGATAAAAGGAAAACATAACTTAGTTGTGAGTCAGGCAGTGGAGTAGATGTTAAGGGAACTTACTTTGAAATTGAAGGAATGGAATAGTGTATTTTATATGTTAATCTTACTCCACTCAAATCTATTTTACTATTTTATATGTGTTTACCCGCTTGACCATAAATTTCTGGAGGGTAAAGATTATTTTATCTTTTCTCTGGTTCAAGCACATTTTCTGTCATACAAATGCTTGCTGTATTAAATTAAATTAAATAATTTACTTTTATGCACCACAGAATAAATTATTTTATAAATTCTAGTTTTTCAAATTTTTCTCTGAAAGTATAGCTACTGATAATGACTAATATTATTTCCCAAATAATTTTCAATATCCACCTTCATAATGTTCTCTTCTTGTGAATAAAATTGTGGAAAATGAAATGGTCTGATATTTTCCTAGTCTACAGGCATGCAAACCTGAATGTGCCCGATCTCATCTGATATTCTTCTAACCAAGACCATGCTTTTCATATATTTGCATATAATACATTCACTTATGAGCCATATTCACTTCATAGGGAAATGATACAGCATAGTTGGTACAAATGACTAATTTTTCTAATTATTTTGAGACATTCCAAAAACCAGAACAAAATAGCTAGCAAGACTTAAATCTTTCCATAACTATCTATGTAAATATAAATTTTATGAGACTTGAAAAAACTCTCATAAACATTTGTTTTCTATTTTTATGGACCCATAATTTTATCACAAAAATGCCAATATTGTGGTATATACTTTCATAATAATCATTTTCAATGCCTGCATAAAATGTAATAGGATTATTACACTATGATTTATATAACTATTTCCTGCACTTGTGAGTTGAAGATTTTTTCCTAACTTTTTATTATCATATCAACATGAACATGGTCTTGCTTATAATTTTCCATAGGGTAAATTAGTTGATATGAATATACTGTGGGTACATAAGTGTACATTTATTTAGTGTAATCTCTTTATTTCTGTTTGGGTCAGTGGAGTGGTTGTGTCTCCCAGACAACACATGATCTTTGGCAAGAAACATTTATAACATATTTTGGACTCAGTTCCATCATTTTTTTAAAAAGAATGACAGGCTGGGGATATAGCTCAGTGGAATAAGCGCCTGCCTAGCAAGCGCAGGGTCCTGTGTTCGATCCCCAGTACCACAAAAAAAGAAAAAAACAATGACAGATTGGAAACTTTCTTGTGATAAAAACTTTTGCTTTGAAAAGCAAAGCAAAATAAAATAAAATCACAGAAAATCATACATATTAAAATGAAGAGGAAAAATGAGGGGAAGTTTTAAGAAAAACAAAATAGGTTTACTACAATTCAAATCTGAATATAAAAAGTCTTTGCAACCAAGGTTCCTTCCCCTCAGTAACTCCTGTTTAGGATATTTCCATTTGCTTTTTTCTTGGTGCCTATGTTGTTCCCTTTTCTGCATGCTATCTTCCTTTTCTCCTCCTGGACAAAGTCCACCATGGGGAAATGCAAATGAAGTCACCTTCATTCCCTAAGATTACAGCACCTTTTCTGGCTAATACTCACAAAGAACTTATAAGCAAATCTCTCCAAATTCCCAGAGAATGGAAAGTATGTGTTCTGGTTTAAATCGGTTGTCTCTTCATTCATAATCATGGGAAGAAGGTGATGCACAGTTGTGTAATTTCTCACTCCTGCTTTTATGTTAAAGATATGAATTCTCTGTAAAATGTTGCAGAGTTGGAGGTTTAACCAAAATGCAACTTTTGATAGCACTCTGCATCTGGTAGAGTGGTAAATTTATTTTTTATTCACCCATATTAGTCATCAATAACATTATCAATATTATGAATTTTACCCATGAATAATCTTTAATTATACCTGATTTTCTGAACACAGTAATATATATTATATACAGATTTATCAGGCATAGTCTCCTGCATGTTCAGCCATTTAATTCGAGAGTTTGTTAGAACTGTAGACTCTATTGAAGGAGAGTCTTCATTCTGTACAGATCTTCAATTAATGAAATTTCTGTCAGAATTGTGCCTACATTATGCATTATTACACTGGGAGTCAGAACACGTGAGGCCTTTAATTCCTGGATCTATCTCTAACTCAATTTGTTTAGTTCTATGTCTATATATAGTCAATCCCAACTGATTAGTCTCAGTGCTGCTAGACTATAGAACAATTTCGTCTCTTCAATCAAAGTAAAAGTTTTTGTCTTGATTACATAAAGTTCATCAATTTTATTTTGCATATGTATTCCTATTGAAATCTCTGGTTTTAATTGCCCTGGTAAAAGTCAATGAAGTACAATAGCTTCTATAAATCGAATTCACCCAAGTAATAAGTATCATAATGTAACTTTCTCCCATAAAATGTTATAGAATCTATGTTTTAAGGTAGAAGGAAAATGTATTTCAACCTAAATGCTTACTATGAATTTTAGTTATTATTTAACTGCATCTTTATTCATGGCCTCTACATTACTTTTACTATAATGAAAATATGCATCTTTACTTTATTATCTGCTTACTACACCTATATATTCATTATTTAATTTTTCCATCACCATCACATATACAAATAGGTATAGATTTTAAATAAAAACAAGTTTTCTTGAGCTTGATATTTTTGTGTTGATTTTTCCACAATGTATTTGCTTCTCTCATGGTTACTTGATCTAGCAAATACATTTTTCAAGATATTCTGTGTAATAATGGATTGGAGAAAATAGTATGTTTTATGAATTTCAAATCTGACATTTATTTATTGATTTTTTTCAACAACTGAGAAAATAATTGACAAGGTGCCGTGCCATTGGTTTGAGGACAGTAGAAAATATATGTAGCCTGCATGCAATCGTATCTGCCAAGGCTAAATGCCTATTGTGCGATGGCATTGACAGGAGTAGGAAAGACATCCATTATTCCCTCCTCCTGCATTCTGATTTTTCTGGTTTCTTTGCTGGGTAAAGGTAAGTGTTTTCTTTTTCTTTTCTTGCACAGTCCCACCTCAAGCATCATGTAGATTATTAAAATGTAGATTTGAAAAGAAGTAGGCATAGTCATCTCATTGGTTACATGGGACTAATGTAAGTTTCAACACATGCAAGTGATACTTCAGTTCACAAACTTGATTCTTTCCATGATTCTGGTTTAATGAGAACTGAATCAAATTCAACAATTAGGTTCAATGATGACCTATTGGGGAAATTTACTTCGATTCATGAAGCAAGGTACCACTAATCAAACTTCCATCAAATCAGAGTTTTTCATGCCTCTAATAACAAAATGTGACAATGTTTTAGCCTCATATTTCCTAAAGTGGTGGCACAAGGTCTCAACAGATATAGTGTATGTCACTGGGTAACATATAATATTAATTCTTTTTCTATTTTCGTCACAAAATCATCTGAGTGCTCTGTAACCTGGAGACCAAAGTGATAAAGATAACTATACTCCAAATCCTTATAAATAATAGTGCCAAAATGGATAAGGAGCAAAAATAAATTAAACAACATTTACAAAACAGAAGGGAAATAAGGGAGGGTGGAGGGAGAAAGGCAAGTAGGGACAAGAAAAAAAAGAATAAAAGGAGAAAATGGAAACAAAACTTTTATAAATGAAGAGGAAAAGAGGGGTTGAAGGGAGTGGAGGGGAGTGGGAAAAAAAGAAGCTGTAACACATGCAGCTGCAAACTCCCTATGGTGAATGCTATACATGTCTAAAATATACCAATAAGATGTATGTGTGTGTGTGTATATATATATAACAATCAGAAAGAAAACATGTGTATCCAATATTTTCCTTATTTTTGTACATGATCTTATGACCCTTATGCCCAGAATGATAGCTATCAGTTTCTTCTTTTCTTCTTCCACACAATTCCATATTATCTTTGTCCTCAACATGTACCATATTCAATCTGGATTCTTTACCTGACAAGGAGACCCAAAATTTCATAGCTAAAAGGTATGAATCTTTATATGTTTTTCAGGATTTTTATCTATGTTTTTAAAATTAACATTTACACTATATAATAAAAAATAGAGAACTCTAAAAAATCCCCTGGGTTCCAGATGCAGCTTAGTCTTCCCTATCTTGTAACAATAATTCCACTTTTTATTGATATCCTTGAACAACCACTTCAGCCAATAGAATAACTCCCTTATTTGCTTATAGGCTCAGAGTCATAGGTCAAGCGTTGAGATCATTCATTAAAAAGTATTTTGCTAATTCCTGTGGATGAACTACAGGCAGTGTAATGTTATCGACCTATAGTAGATCAATTTGATATTCTTAAACATATCATTATGAACATCTCTGTCAATCTTTTTATGGCAGAAACCAGGGACATTGACATAGCCTTGAAACAATGCAGGGAAAATGAGCTGCTGCTGCTGCTACTTGCGAATTGGTATAGAGATAAAAAAATTGCCAAATCAATAATTATGTACCCTTGCAGAGGCTGTGTCGATTTGTTCTAGTAAAGATAGCACAGCTGTAACAGCAGCTGTAATTAAATCACCATTTAATTAAGTTTACAATAATTCATAGTCCGTGTCCAAGATATGCACAGACCAAATAAGTAAGTTAAATTGAACATACATTCTTCAAGTCTTTGGTGGTACGATTCATCTCAGCAGTTTCCTCTCTGAGTCAAAAGTGCATTTGGTTTATTTTCTTGGTGGAGAAAAAAGACAGAAGATATGTATTTAGCTCTTTCTATGCCAACTGTCATCCATAGTTCAGGGAGACAAATGCACCTTCAAACACTGGGGAAAATAACCACAAGGTGAAATTTTGCTTTCACCTTGCTTATCAGCATTGCTTATCCCACAATCATCACATTTACATTCAACTAGTAGCTTTGAGTGACATTTCTGGTACCTAAAAATTATTACCAATTCATATCAATGTCCAATAATCCTAGAAAATCTGGATATTTCTTTTGTTCTGATATGTAATGGTCTGTATAAATGACTTTAGACGAAGTTGGAAAGGTTTAAGAAAGATTTACATGCATGCAGGGCTCCTCCGCAAGGGTATCTGTCCTCTCCATTAGTCTTTATTTTCGTGAGTTGTTCTCCACCTAGAAATTGAGGAACTCCACGTTTGTAACTCAGAATCTATTTCTGGCTATAAGATCTAGGCATTTTTCTGTTATAAAAATGAAGTAAAGTTGTCATAGACTGGCTATGTATACAATTTCTTTGTATAATAAGTTACTACCAAATAACTCATAGATCAAAATATTCTGATTAGAATTTTGTCTCTGCTGCCCATTTTGGTAAATGATCCCACTTTTTATATGAAGGTTAAATATTATCTCTAGGCATTTATCACTCTAAATTACTGTAAACACCACAGAAATTGGAAAACTAATTAAATGGTGGACTCTCCCAGGCTTTGCAGGGCCCTAAAGAGAGCTGCCATAGAACATAGCCAGGAAGCCGGTACCCATTGGAAGATATACAAAACCGCTGTGAAGGAGATGCCTTTGGGACTTCTGAATGGCTTCCGTGGATATGTGGCATGTACATAAGTCTGCTGCAACATCTCCAGCTCTCTAAACTTCTATATTTCCTTCTCTGCAGTGTGCCATAAGAGATCAAGCATCTCAAAATCACTTAATAGAAACTTCACAAGTACAAATTTCAATTGTATAACCAAATAAATTCATAGGACTGCTTTCTGATTTACCTTAACATTTTTGATCCCCAAACTTTGGTAGCTATATTTATACCAGTGCATCCAGTTTGGCCCAAGAATTTTCATAGATTCCATTCTTGCAAGTATTTTCCATATTTCTTAAAATGCTTCTGGAATACGAGTTATTTTTTCCTGGGTCTGATAGCATTTGTCTTTCCAAACACAGTTTTGTTTAATTCTGTTTAGAGCTCTAGAGTTAGTAAGGGGGTAGTTGTGATGGTGTTTAAGGACAGTATACATCTGCTTGCAATATAGCTGCCTTAGTTGACCTCATTGTATATCATTAACATGTGTAAAGCCTATGCTTTTCAGAGTGAGAAGAATCCTATAGCAAGGGAACACTAGAGAAACTCGAAAGTTTTAATTTTTTTAAATATGTATTTGATCTTTATTTGCCCAGAAATCCACGTTATTTCCTAAAGTCCCGCTACTTTGTAATTCATATTACAAAGTTCATGACAAAACTTGTTAATCTGTGAATTAAAATTTCATTATGATTCTACAAATGATGGAAATATTCATATTTATAATTTCAGTGATGTTATGTTTGATAAAATATATATTTGCCATATTGGAGATTGAACCCAGTGCATTTTTACCGAGCTACATCCTTCCTCAAACCCTGTTGTTTGTTTGCTTTTGGTTTTTTGACAGGGTCTAACTAAATAACTAAATTTTCAAGCCTAGACTTGAAATTGGGCTCTTCTTGCCTCAGCCACCCAGAGGTTTGCAGGTTTACAGGTGTGGGCCACTGTGCTTATTTTTAAAGCGGACCTCTAAACTTTGTTCATCTGAATATAACTTCAGGTAAGTGTTTTAAGTCCTAAGTTTTTATTTTAATTTTTATTCTATAATCTTTCTAGTGCAATCAGATATAGTTATTTTACTCCTTAGCCCTTGTATTGATGCTAAAATAATGGTCATGTTAATGTGTGCTCTCTACTGGTAGGCAATAGGCCTGTGTAGCAATTTGAATATAAGTTTAAATTTAATGAAGTGAAATAAAATCTAAACTTTATTCCTTTTTTACTATACACATTAGAATGCTCGATTATCATAAGCAGCTACTGGCTATCCTACTGTAGATTGAAAAATAAAACATTTTAATCAGTGGATCCAGTTATATTAGTGCTGTCCACGGGAACTAAGTGCTTACATGTACTGACATTCATACTATTCAGAACATTCCATTTAGTCACCCAAAGCACATGGAAATATGAAAAACAGTGACAGTGGAATGGATAAATATATTTTTAAAGGCAACTAAAATAAGTATATTCATCAATGAAAATGAATTAACTGTAGAGATGTACACCACTTGATTAATTTTAGCAACAAATTTTGGGTATAACAGGACATAAAGCAATACATACATTTTATTTTATTAACACAAATGAAACATTAATTAGTGATACATCACTGGTGACAAAATGTTCATGACCAAAATGAAATCATTACCAAAATATCAAGATAATTTGAGAAAAGTATTCAGATATACACGAGATGAGTGGACACATTCTAGCTCATTGATAATTGCTTTTTACTTGAATGCTGGTTCTATGAGCGTTTCTCTAATAAATACATGATAAACTGTCTTATGCAATATCTATATTATATTTGAAAATCATACTTGTGAAAGAAAAAAAGGAGGCATATTTCAATTTGAGTTAAGGAATTATGGGCTTTTTCTATTCTTGGACAGAAAAAATCTTTTTCTTAAGCTGTTTTTTCAACTCTATAAACTTTTGATATTTGTGGACTTATACAAGTGTGATAGAAAAATACAGCAAGCATTTAAAATATTTGTTAAGTTCAAGCACACAGTGTGATAAATCCCATTAAAAATACTCATCTTCCCTTTGAACACATTCTTCCCATCATTCTGAAGCAGGTCTAGAAGTAGTCTTTGGGTCTTTATTGTCATAAAAAATTAAGGTGAGTGCTGCCTCCAAGTGGCGTCCTACAGAAAGGCAGACCCTCCACCTACCTTCTTCTACAGATCTGGCGCCAGGTGAATTCTGGCTGTTTTCTGAAGTTAGAATAACACTACAATATAAATATTTTACATCGATTCAGGAAATCACGGGAGCCACAACAGCACAGGGAGAGACGCTCATCAAGATAATGCCCAGAGAGTGGCAAAATTAGTGTGACAAATGCGATAGAGGAAGGGGCGGGGCATTCTGAGAAAGATGAATAGCGACATGTCTTTCAAAGTAATCATTTCTAAAAAACTTGAAAACAGGTTATTTTTCAGTTATAACTTTCATACTTATCACTGTGGAAGAATAGAAAGGATTACCAATAACAGAGCATCCAAAGTAGTGTTATTATGTAATTTATTTTAATATTACATTATGGAAGACTATAAAATCATTTTAAAACTGCATTAAAATTCAAGAAAAACAAGTAGGAGAAACCTTCTGAATATCTGGGAATGATGGGATTTCTCTTGTTATTTTAAATATTAATTGCAGGTAAACTGATGACAGAACTTAGAACACATGTGTTACATTTTGTCTTGTGTGACAAATTTGAGATTTATATTCATATGTTAATATCATCTTTGCACATGGCAACTTAAACCTGAGTGGCAGGTGAGTATTTTATATGTCCGTTACTATAAATATTTAACTAGTTTCGCTTGTGTGTGCTACAAATGTACACATCTCAATTGGCTTAGAACATAGATTCATTTTATAATCCATTCTGCAAATACTTTTCATGTTTTTTTATTTTAAAGGGAAAAACAAAATTTCAAAACAAGATAATGGGAGGGTAACAATGGTGAATATATTGCATATTGTTATCTATAACTTAGTCATTCAGAGTACAAAACACAGACATTTAATTGTTCAAACAATATTACCACAAACCTTGTTTCAATGAACTAAGAGAAATTAGTAGTATATCTATCTTAACTATTATATATATATATATATATATATATTTATTTATTTATTTATTTTAATTTTCCCTTCCTTCATTTCTCCTTTCACACAACCTAGGTTCTCTTTCTTTTAGAACATTTTCCTCCCATTTTACAATATCTATTGTACATTTTGGATCTTATTTACTCTTTCAGCTTCTCACACTAAGGTGACAACACTATGTTTGCACATGTATGTGCATCTGGATTATTTCACATATGAGTATCATCTTGAATTGCATCCATTTACCTCTAAAAGTCTCCAGTTTATCATTCTTTATACTGCAGTATTGTTCCATTTTATAAAAAGACCACATCTCTTTTATTCATTCCTTGGCTGATGGGCATAGTGTTGTTTCTAAGACATAGCTATTACAAACTGTGTTGCTATAAGCATGGACACACATGTACCACTGTGGTGCAATGCTTTTAATTATTCTGGGAAAATACCCAGAAGGGGAATAGTGTCAAATGTGACCTCCAAGGGGCTGGGGATATAGCTCAGTGGAATAAGCGCTTGCCTAGCAAGCGCAGGGTCCTGAGTTCGATCCCCAGTACCACACAAAAAAAAAAAAAAAACAAAAAATGTGAGCTCCAATCCTAGTTTTCTGAGGAATCTCCACACTGATTTCCACAGTGTTTGCATCAGTCTACACTTTCACCAACAGTGTAAAATGTTCCTTTTCCCCCACAGCACCTCCAGTGGGTGTCATTGGTTGATTTCTTGATAATGGCTATTATTTCTGGGAGGGGATGAAATCTCAGTGCTGTTTAATTTGCATCTGTTGAATGTCCAGTTATACTGATCATTTTTTCATGTATTTATTGCAGGTTGTTTTTTTTTGGTACCAGAAATCGAATTCATGAATTTGTGCTTGCCAGATATGCTCTTGTGCCACTGAGTTATATCCTCAGCCCCAGTTCATTACTGTTTGTATTCTTCATCAGAGAAGTGTATATTCATCTCAGATGCCCATTTTTTGATTGAGTCTTTAAATTTGGAAGCTGATTTTTTTGAGATCTTGATATGTTTTTGGTAGTACTACTTTGTCTGAGGAATAGCTGGAAAATATTTTTTACACATTGGGATTTGCCTTTCACTGTGATAGTGGTTTCCCTTGCTGTGCAGAAGCTTTTTAATAAGATGAAGTCCCAGTTGCTGATTCTTTGGAATAGTTCCTTTGGGATCACGATCTTGTTCATAAAGTCTTTGCCTACACCAGTATCTTCAAGAGTTTTACCTGTTTTATCTTCCAAAAGATTTAATGTTTCTGACTTAATATTTAGACCTTTGATCCATTTCAAATATAGTTTAGTGCATGGTGAAAGACATGGGTCTAGTTTTAATCTTCAGCAAGTGCACTGCCAGTCTTTCCAGCAGCATTTATTAGAGTTTGTCTTTCGTCCAGTGAATGTGTTTGGCATCTTTGTCAAGGATAAAGTGAATGAGTATGTCTGGAGTTTTTTCCCCATTTTTGAATCGTTCAGTTGATCTCTGTGTCTGTGTTTCTGTCAGTAACATGCTATTTTTATCACAGTAAGTTTGTGGTATAATTTCAAGTCACGATTGTGATGCCCCCTGCCTTGCATTTGCTGCCCAGAACTGTCTTTGCTCTTCTAGGTCTCCAGTTCCAAATGAATTTGAGAATTATTTTCTCTAATTCTGTGAGACATGCTATTTGAATTTTGATTGGAATTGGATTACATCTCTATAACCGTTTTGAAAATATGGACATTATCACTATATTGGTTCTTCCTATCCAAGAGCAAGGCATATCTTTCCATTTTCTGATATCCTCTTCAATCTCCTTTTTTCAGAGTGCTGTAGTTTCAATGTAGAGGTCATTTACATTCTTTGTTAGATTGATTCATACGTAATTCATTTTTAGGAATGCTGTTGTGAAAGGTGTTGTTTCCCTAATTTCTCTCTCAGTGAGTTTTTTATTTGTGTACAGGAATGCTATTGATTTTTGAGTGCTAACTTTGTATCCAGTTATGCTACTGAATTTGCTTTTTAAATCCAGAAGTTTTTTAGATGAGTTTTTGGGGACTTCTATGTAGAGTATCATCTGATCTGCAAGTAATAACAAGTTTACTTATTTTCCTATTATTATTCTTTTCTTTCTTTCTTTTGTCTAATTGCTCTGGTTAAAGTTTCCAAGACTATATTGGATAAGAGTGGAGACACTAGACATCCTTGTCTTATTCCTGTTTTTAGAGTTAAAGTTTTCATTTTGTGCATTTAGTATAGTGTTGTCTATTAGTTTTCCATAGATGGCTTTTATCAGATTGAAAGATTATCTGTTCTGATTTTCTGTAGGGTTTTTTCATTACGAATGGGAACTTAACTTCTTCAAAAGTATTTTATGCATCTATTAAAATGATCATATGATTTTTGTCCTTAGCTCTGTCAATATGGTGTATTACATTTATTGATTTACATATGTTGTACCATTCCTGAATCATCTTGATTAATCTCACTTTTTCATGATGCATAGTCTTCTGGATGATTTGCTGCATTCTGTTTGCTTCAATCTTATTGAGGATTTTTGTGTCTATGTTTATTGGAAAGATTGGCTTGTAGTTCGCTTTCTTAGTTCAATTGTTCTTCTGTTTTGTATCAGGGTGATGTTTGCTTCTAGGAATGAATTTGGATGCGTTGCTTCTCTTTCATTTTCAGTAAAGATTTTGAGATGTAGTGGTGCTAGATCCTCACTAAACTTCTTGTAGAATTCAGTAGTGAATCAGTCAGGGCCTGGGCTTTTCTTTCTCGGTAGGTTTTAATTACATCTTTGATTTCATTGATTGATATTGTTTTATTTAAGATTTTTATATCCTTTTGATTCAGTTTTGATAATGCATATGTATCTAAGAATCTATTTTTTCTGCATTTTCCATGTTATTATAATACAAGTTCTCAAAGTAATTGTAGATGATCATCTGGATTTCTGCAGTCAGTTGTGATTTCACCATTTTCATTACTAATTGCATAGATTTGAGCCTTTCCATTTTCGGATACGGTTGGATAAGGGTTTGTTGATTTTATTTAGTCTTTCAAAAAATCATCTCCTCTATTGATTGATTCTTTGTATTCTTTTCTTAGTCTCCAGCGTGTTAATTTCTGCTCTGATCTTTAGAATATCCGTCCTCATATGAATTTTTCGTTTAGCCTGCTCTTCTTCTTCTAGAGATTTGAGGTTCACCATTAAGTTGTTTACTTGCACTTGCTCGGTTTTCTTGGTATGGATATTCACTGCTACAAATTTCCCTCTCAAGGCTGCTTTCATTGTATCCCATAAATTCCACTGAGTTTTATTGTCATTATCATTTATTTGTAGAAACTAAGTTCTTCTTTAATTTCATCTGTGACCCATTGGTTGTTCAGGAGGTTGCTATTTAATTTCCATGTATATATGAAGTTCTTGTGGTTCTTTTTGCTATTCCTTTTGCATTACATTGCACTATGGTCTGACAATATGCATGGAATAATTTCAATTCCTTTGCATTTACTTAAAAGCATGTTCTATGAGCTAACATGTGGTCTATTATGGAGAACGTCCTGTGTGCAGCTGAAGATAATGTGTGTTCTGATGTTGTGAGGTGGAATACTCTATAGATATCTACTAAGTCCATTTGTTCAAAAGTTTGGTTCAGTTTGAATATTTCATTCTTGAGCTTTCTTTGTGTGTAGTTTATTTTTTTGTGATAGTGGATATTGAGATCCCCCAATAAAATTGTATTACTGCTTATTTGATTTTTCATGTCATTAATATTTGTTTTATATATTTGAGTGCATTGGTATTTTTGCATATATATTTATGATTGTCATCTCTTTCTCTTGGATAGTCCTCTTTACAAGGATATAGTGACCTTCTTAACCTCTGTTGATCAGTCCTGGTTTGAGATTCCTTTTCCCTGCAAATAGAATAGCTTCCCCTACTTTTTTCTGTGTTCCTATCTCATGGAGTATTTTCTTTTCATCCTTTGACTTCTAGTCTATGAATTTCATTTTGAATTAAATGTGTCTCTACTACACAGCATATTTTTGGATCTTGCTTCTTGATCCACTCTGCCAGTCTGTGTCTTTTGATTGGTGAATTGAGACCATTATCATTGATGGTCATAACTGATAATTATTTACTTATCAGTGTCATGTTATTTTCTTATTGTTGGCTCCCCTCCTTTTTCTCCTTCCCTCTGTTTAATTGTTTGCCTTGCCTGGTACAGTCCTTCTTTTGTGGCTTATGGGTGTAGTCATTGCTATATCTTTCCAGAAGGTCCTTCGAAACTTTTTAAAGTGCTAATTTGGTGATCATACACTTCCTCAGATGTTCTTTGTCATGGAAGTATCTTATTTCACCACCAATTTTGAAAGAGTTTTTCAGGATGTATCAATCTGGGTTAAAGGTTGTTTTGCTTTAGTACTTGAAATATTTCAAGCTCTCTTTGACTTGTGGGCTTGTGCTGAGAAGTCAGCTGTGATTCTGATGAGCTTTCCTTTATAGGTGGTCTGTTTCTTTTCCCTAATAGTTTTTAAGATTCTATTCTTGAGTTTAATTTATATCATAACCAATCTTGGTTATGATATTCTTGGCTATAGATGTTTTGATCATGACTGCTGGATTTACATATTAGTCACTTATCTGCATGTCAAATTCTATTTCTCTACCAGGGTAGTTTTCTGCCATGATGTCTGAGAGGATATTTTTTACACCATTGGTTCAAGCACCTGCTTTTGCATTGACTCCAATCAATCTTAAATTATTCCTCTTTACCTCATCTAGCAGTTGCTGGCTTGATTTCTCATGGTCCTTTGCTATTTTTAAGAAATCTTTCTTCTCTTGATCACTAAACCCAAATTTGTCTTCTATATCTGAGATCCTGTCTTCACATTGGATTAATGAGCTGTGAATACTTTCAATGTAATTTGTATTCTCCTGGACATGTGCTTAAATCTGCCTTATGCAGTTCCATTTCTTTCCTATACTGAGCATTTATGGCTTGCATAATTTTCTTAAGATCATCTGTTATTTTTCTCTATTTGCCATAGAGTCATTAAGCATGGTTTTCATTATGGACATCATCTTTGCAGTTATCTTAGAAATTATTTCTGATTTGAATTTTTCTAAAGCCTCATTCAATTGTTTTGCTATTACCACTTCATGGAAGCCAGGTGGGAGGCTTTTGGCTTGTCCCACCTCATTGCCCCCTGGGTTTACCTTTGATGAACTGAATGTCTGAAGTGGCATCTTATTTAAGTGTTTTCTAATCTTCTTTTCTTTAGTTAGTTTAATTCCTGGGGTGATGTTTGTAAATTGCCAGTGGCAGGTTGTTTTATTGCTAGTATTTAGAATCCTTGGGAAATGACTATTTCTCATATATATTTGAGGTTAACTGGATTTTTGGTTTTGAGTGTGTTGCAAGGTTCTACAACTTTAATTTATTGAGTATGAGAAGTTGCTGCCTGTATGACCCAGCCCCTAGGTTTTTGGCTGTGCCACAGTATTTTCTATGACCCTTAGTCAATCCCAGTCTTCGAATATCAGAAAGAATAGCTGTTTAAAACAGTTGTGTCACATTTGGCTACAATGGTACCATCAGCAGTAACAGTAACATCAATCATAACCTAGAAAATGACAAACTGAGGTAACCATTGATTTGCCACCTTTTACCGTATGAGCTAGATTTGTCATAATACAACCAAATCTAAAATATACCAAAAATTATATACAGTATATAAGTCCTTAATATGTCAATTTTAGAGCAATCAAAAAGAGGAAGAGATTAAATGAAGCAAGACTGGAGGACAAAGGGGATCATGCTAATTTTGGGAAATTGATGCAGAAGACTGGAGGGCAAGATAGAAGGAAGAGCTAAAAAGAAGAGCAGAACAGAATCACAACTACAAAGAAGCTAGAAACCACATTCACACTCATACAAAAACAAGATAAACAGTGAAGGAGAAAAAAAAAATCAAAGCACAACAACAGCAACAAAACAAGGGAGAGAGAAAAAAGTCCACTTTCAAGTTTGTCTCTGCTGTTCCTAATAGAGAAAATCCAGATTGATTTATACCAGGAAGCCAGCAGTAGCTTTATGGCAGGGTAGTGGATAATCTCAGTGATCCTGCACCTTTTCCTCAGAACAGACTCATTTGGCCTATAGCTGTCAGTATACCTTCCATGGGCCTGAGCCCACATGGGAGCCACTAGATAGAGCCAGTAGCCACTTTGTGTTCTGGGATCAGCTGGCCTCTCCAAAATGGGTCTTGGCCAATTGTTCTCACCAGTGGGACTACTGAGCCCTCAGCACTCACCATCAACTAGTGCTGTTCTTCATTTCCATTGTTCCCTTTCACTGCAATGTCTCTCCATGGTTGTCTCTGGGGTTTCCAGCAGTTGCTGTGTGTCCACAAGTTTCAACCACTCCTCTTGCACAATGAGTATGGTAAGAGGGAGAAGGTTCTTCCTGTTACCTCCTTCTTCATTGACATTTCTCACTTTCCTCTCTCCATGGGCTTCAATTCATGCTTTGGATCCTTCCTGGGTCCAGGGGACCCACTTCCCCCCTTCTTGTCTTCCTCACTTTGCTATATTCCAGCATCTTGAAAGCAACATTCACAGAGGCTGTTTCTCTGCTTCTTACCACTTTACCTTCTTGGTGCCTTCTCTACTTTCATATTCCTGAAATACTTTGGAACTATTTAGTTTACAATTTGAGTATTTTTAAAAATTTTAATAATTTATGTAAAACTGAAATCTCTATGCACCTATTTGAGAATTTTAAGGTAATAATCATTTTTATTAAATAAAAACCTTATATTTTGAAGTATATTCAAGTCTGATCTTCAGAAATATATCTAATTGTTTATTTCATTATGATTTTATACTGTAATGATTCTTGTACACAGAAAATTTATGATATATTAAGAGGATAATTTAATTTGCTCAATATTGATGTCTGCCTTCAAAAGAAGCCTACAGATTATTCCAGAAAGACAGGATATGAAATATATCTTTCTTTTTGTGATATATAATCTCTAGATTGTGCCATATGAGTTGTGATCACACACACACACACACACACACACACACACACACACAAAGACATCAAGATTATTGGAACAGATATGTGGTTTTGCCTGAAGATTGATAAGAAAAATAAAGCAAGGAGAAAATATTGCCATGATGCTTGTTTGATGCTTGAAACAAGAAGGATGTCTTTGGCTTTAAGAAGCTTGGGATAGAGTTCTCGCTAATTAAACTACTTCATTCTAGTAAGTGGTACAGCAGTCTATTGATTAAAACCCTGACCAGTCTGGTTTTACCACCTTCCCATTGTTTCATATGTCAGATTGGTATTTGAATACAGTAAGCGACTACTTTGTATATGAGGGCTTCTTGCCCTTCATCACATATTATTTTGTGTTTTTGGTACTCAATGTAAAGTGTAAGATGCAGTGTAGGTACAGTTCTATGGATAGGAATAGCTAGAAATTAAAATAAATTAAAAGAACTGCCTTCTAAAGTCCAATAAATTGTTGTTTAGAGTTTGTGATGGAAGGATATTCTACATGTCTAATGAACCAAAATCATTATCCTTCTGATATAGGCCCATTAGGACAGGCTTTGTTTTGTTTCTTTGCATAGAAAAAAGTTGTATCACAGAAGTCAATAAATGTCCAGTAGCTCCTTCAACTTTTAACTTGTTTAGGAGGGGGATAGTTCTAGGGTTGATGTTGCCCAAAATAATAGAAAAAATTGTGACATAAGAATTTGTGGATTTGAAGTGGAGCCAAATAGCAATTTTGTAAACATGAATTTTATAGGGATATATGATATGGATTTTCTATCATGTTACATTTAATAGAGTTCTTATGTAGTCTCTCTATTTGAATGACATAATGGGAAGAAATGTGTTGGTGAATCTGGATAAGATGAGATTTGTAAGCAACTTCTCCAGAATTAAGATATTAGACAAATTTGAACATAGTGAACCAAAGGGTGAGAAATGCACCTTTACAGGGAGGCAGGTCTGAGGCAGGAGAGCAGCAAGTGAAGGAATAATGTCTCATGGATATCAAGCTAATCTGTGATCAAACTCAAATGAATATTTTCTCAGTTATCCAGGATTCCCAGATACATGTAACAAAACTAGAAACCTTAAAGGCGTTCATTAAATTGCAACATTGAAGTTTATCTATTTAGCATCTGTCTTTGTTAGAGGGAAAAAAGATTGTCCGAGGACGTACATGGCCTTTATCCTTAGGTTACTTACTATCCTACTAGAGAGTGTATAGGTGTATGAGAAGTTACTAAAGGCTGCTGCATAATTGAGAGAGAGCGTTTAACTCTGATTATATAAGTACACACACACACACACACACACACACACACACACACACCACGCTCTCTCTCTCTCTCCATGTATATATATATATATATATATATATATATATTTTTTTTTTTTTTTTTGTAAATTTGGCCTTGGGTGACTCTAGTTTTACAGTTAGTGTTATGTAAAAGAATGTGCTTTATATAATTGCTCAATTAAGTTGGTGAACTCTAATTGCTGGTTGATGACTATAAAATTCTGTGGCTATGGAATCCTCACAACGAAATTTTCAACTTTTCCTTGGTGTTTTAACTAATCTGATATGTTATGTTCAGTAATATGTCACATGGTGCATGTTGAAATTATATAAACATATCTATATACCTATATACATACATATATATCCAGTAATAATGACCATGTCATATATATTGTGAATGTTATAATTCACTTCATAACTTCAGACTACAATAGTTGGGCTTTATTATTACAACTTACTGAGGATGTTAAAAATAATGATTTCCAAATCTCAAGGTCAGGTTCTTTTAAACTGTAGTTAAAATTTAAAAAGATTGTAGTCTTGCGAAAAACAGGATAGAGATCAGCTGTCTTATAAACGGAGAACATGGAAAAGATCAAAGGTATCAAATATTTATTTCTTTAAATAGCATCCCTACAATGACATCTGAGATATATATGTGACAATCAGAGAAGTGCATGTAGTTTCTGGAATACTACTAGAGTTCTGCCATGAATACAATAAAGTTTCCCACTTCTTAATATAATTCATTATTAGAGACTAAGGATAAGAAATTGTTGATAAGAATCTTTTGCCTCTGCCAGAATCTGAAGCATAAAGTGACAAAAACTTTGGGCTATATCATGAGGATTCTGAATATAATGTAAGAATTGATCTCAATGTTTCCCTTCTATTTGTAATATTTAACTTGTATTTAATATGTTTTAAATGGGTAGTGCATCTTATGATGCATATAATATAGAATGAAGGCCATTTTCACAGCTATATCTTTTCTACTCTCAGTACTAGGTCATAGGTAACTCTCTTTATTGTTCCATGAGGAACTGCATGCAAAACACTAAAAACACATGCATAGAAATATAGAAGTGTTAACTACTTGCCCTTACATATATGAAATATGCTATATATAAATGATTCTTAGTTTATGATTTGAACTATAATTTTCTTAAGTTTTTGATGATGTAAAAGCAAGAGACAGTAGAAACAATACTTTAAGAGTTGAATTTTGATCTTTCCCAAGATTAGTGATATGTAATACAATACTCACAATCATGGGCAGCAATAGTGAGTCCCAGCTTTCAGTGAGCCATGTAATCAAGAGGACTAACAACAAAATCTATACAGTTAATAGTAGTATTAAAACATGATTTCGGTAGGTAAGAGTATTAAATGTACTTTGAACTTAGGATATTTTCAACTTATGATGTTTATCAGATGTAACCCTTATGTATAAGTTTGGTTTTTATAGCCAAAAATGTTACAGACTGGGAGAGTTATGAAGAAAGTTTATTGAAGTTTGAAGTCAAAGGTTACTTCTTTCTTTCCTTTTCCTCTTCCTGTTTGTCTTCAACTTCCTCCTCTTCTTTCTTTCACACTCTCTCTCTTTCTTTCCTCAGAATAATCCCAGGCCTTCAGACTGAGCTATATGCCTAGTTCATTTTCAGTTATTAAAAATATTTGCGGTAGAGTCTTGATAAGTTGCCATGTTGCTCAGACTGTATTCCAAATTTGTGGTCTTCCTATCTCAAATTTTAGAGTGCTGGGGTTATGGTACTGTGCCACCAGGGCAAGCTGTGATGGCCTTATTGCTGATAGAGGCACTATATTGTGCAGGGTATCACATGGTAATATCCTGCACCACATGTAAGAGACAGACAATACATGCTTGTGTCCTGTGTGAGTTTATCTTTCTTTATAACTGAGTAACATTCCATTATATAAAAATATCACAACTTTTTTATTCATTCCTCAGTTGAAGGGCATTTGAGTTGTTTCCATGATTTAGCTATTACAAATTGTGCTGCTGTAAACATGGGTGCATATATATCACTGTGATATAATGTTTTCAGTTCTTCTGGGATTATACCAAGAAGGGATATAGCTGGGTTGAATAGGACCTGTAGTTCTAGTTTACTGAGGGATATCCAAACTGATTTCCTCAGTGCTTTCACCAGTCTACACTCCACCAGCAGTGAAGTGTGTCTTTTTCTCCACAGCATCGCCAACATTTATTATTGGTTGATTTCTTAATGATAGCCATTCTTACTGGGATGAGGTGGATTTTCAGTATTGTTTTAATTTGCATTTCTTGCATGACTAATCATGTTGATTTTCTCATGTATTTACTTGAGTTTTGTATTTCTTTACCTGAGCAGTGTGCATTCATCTCAGATGCCCATTTTTGTATTGGGTCTATGAATTTGGGGGAGCTGATGTTTTTTAAATTTTTATGTGTTCCATATAGAAGCCCTTTGTCTGAGGAACAACTGGCTAGAATTTTTTAACAGTTGTTGGGTTTTGTTTTCACTCTTCTGGTAATTTCTTTAGATGTGCAAAATCTTTTCAATACAATCAGATCCCAGTTATTGATTCCTTGAAGTATTTCCCTTGTGGTTTGATTTTTGTTCATGAACTCTCTTTCTATCCCTATGTCTTGAAGATTTTTACCTACTTTCTCTTCCAGTAGATATAGTATTTCTGTTTTAATATTGAGATCTTTGATCCATTTTGACTTGAGTTTGGTGCATGGTGACAGACATAGGTCTATTTTCAATCTTCTGCATGTAATAAGCCAGTTTTTCCAGCATCATTTATTAAAGAGTCTATCGTCTAGTGAAATTATTTTGACCTTTTGTCAAAGATCAGGTGGCTGAGTGTATTTGTGGTTATGGCTTCTTCTACTAGTCTGTTGCATTGATTTTCAGGTCTGTTTTATAGACTGTACTATGTTGATTCGATCACAGTAGCTTTGTAATATAAGCTCAGATCAAGGATTGTGATGCCAACTGATTTGTCTTTGTTACACAGGATTGCTTTTGCTATTGTGGGTAGATTTTGGTTCCACATGAATTTTAGAAAAGTTTTGTCTTAATCTGAGAGCTAAGTTAATGGTATTTCAATTGGAATTGCATTGAATCTAAATAGCAATTTTGATAGCATGGCCATTTTCACAATGTTGGTTTTTCTATCCATGAGTAAGGAACATCTTTCCATTTACTGAAATCCTCTTCAATCTCTTTTTTCAGAGTATGGTAGTTTTCACTGTATAAATCTTTTACTTATTTTGTTAGATTGATTCTAAATATTTAAATTTTTTGGATGCTATGGTGAAAGGTACGGTTTCCTTAACTTCTGTCTTAGGCTTTTTGTTGTTGGTGGATAGTAATGCTATTGATTTTTGAGTGTTGATTTTGTATCCAGCTACACTACTAAATTTGCTGATTAATTCAAGGACTCTTATGGTAGAGTTTTTGGGGTCTTCCATGTCATCATGTCATCTACAAATACTGATAATTTAACTTTTTCCTTTCCTATCCTTATTCCATTTATTTCTTTTGTCTAATTCCTCTGGCTAATGCTTCCAGAACTATGTTAAATAGGAATGGTGACAGTGGACATCCTTATCTTGTTTCTCATCTTAAAGTGAAAGTCTTCAGTTTTTGTCCATTTAGTATGATGTTGCCTGTTGGTTTTTCATACATGGCTTTGATCAGATTGATGTAAAGACCATCTATTCTTATTTACTGTAGGGTTTTTATCATGAGTGTTGCACTTTGTCAAAAGCCTTTTATGCGTCTATTGAGAATATCATGTGGTTTTTGTCTTTGGCTATATTGATATGGTGTATTACATTGATTGACTTGCATATATTGGAACATCCCTGCACTCTTGAGATAAATCCCACTTGTTCATGGTGTATGATTTTCTTGATGATTTGCTGCATTCTACTTGCTATTATTTTATTGAGTATCTTTGAACCTATGTTCATTAGGCATATTGGTCTGCAGTTCTCTTTCTTGGTTTGGTCTTTCTTTGGCTTTGGTATCAGTATAATACTTGCTTCCAGAAATGAGTTAGGGAGAATTGCTTCCTTTTCAATTTCATTGAAGATTTTGAGGAGTATTGGCATTAAAATGTCTCAGAATGTCTTGTAGAATTCTGCTGTGAATCCATCAGGACCTGGGCTTTTCTTCGTTGTTAAATTTTTAAACAGGTTTTCAATCTCATTAACTGATATTCGTTTGTTCAGGATTTTTATATCCTATTGATTCAAATTTGGTAATTAATACATATCTAGTAATCTGTCCATTTCTTCTGAGCTCTCTACTCTATGGGAGTAAAGACTTTCAAAGTAGGTATTGATGATATTTTAAATTTTTATAGGATCTGTAGTGAATACATCCTTTTCATTCTTTTTTTTCTTTTTTTTTCTTTTTTTATTTTTCTTTTTTTTTCTTTTCATTCTTTATTGCATGAATTTGTTTTCTTTTTTCTTTGTCTGATTTTGATAAGGTTGGCTAGGGGTACATCAGTTTTATTTATTTTATTCTTTCAAAGAACCAGCTCTTTGATTCATTTATTTTTTGTAGTGTTTTCCGTATCTCAATTGCATTAATTTCTGCTCTCATTTTGGGCTTGCGCTTGACATTCTTTTTTTAAAAGTTTGAGGTTGAGCATTAGGGTATTTATGCACTCTCTTTCTGCTTTCCTGATGTGTGAGTTCACCCCTATAAATTTCCCTCTGAGCACTGATTTTAGTGCATTGCACAGATTCTGTTAAGTTGTATTTATAGTTTTGTTTGTTTTCAGGTATTTTTTAATCTCTTCTGTGACCCATTGGTTATTCAGGAGACTACTAATTAATTTCCACCTGTTTATGGAGATTTGTGGTTCCTTTTGTCATTACTTTCCAGTTTCATTGCATTATAGTCAGATAATATACATGAGATAATTTAAATTCTTTTGCATTTAGTTAAGCATGCTCTATGAGCTAGAATGTGGTCTATTTTAGAGAACGTCCCATGTGCAGCTGAGAAGAATGTGTATTGATATGTGGTGTGGTAGAACACCGTAAACATCTACTAAGTCCATTTGTTCACCAGATTTGTTTCAGATCTCTTATTTCTTTGCTGATTTTTTAACTATTTGACCTGTCTGTTTGTGTCGATTGGGTGTTTTGGTTCCCTATTACAATAGTGTTATTAGTTATTTGATTTTCCCACTCTATTAAGATTTGTCTTATATAGTTTCGTGCTCCTGTATTTGATGCATACAAGTTTATGATTGATATCTCTTCCTCTTACCGTTTTCTCCTAAGAAGTATGTAGTGACCTTCTTTATCTTCTTTCATTGATCTTGGCTTGAAGTTCATATTGTCTGCAAACAGAATAGCTACCCTTGCTTTTTTCTGTGTTCCTATTGCATGGAGAATTGCTTTCCAACATTTGACTTTCAGTCTACGGATTTCCTTTAGAGTAAAATGAATTTCCTGTATACAAGATATTGTTGCATTGTTTTCTTGATCCATTCTGCCGGTCTATTTGTTTTTTTGTTGTTGTTTTGTGTTTCTTTTTTGTCTTTTTGAGACAGTGTCTTGCTATGCAATTCAGGCTGGCCTTGAGCTCACTTTGTACCCTAGGCTGATCTTGAACTCACGAAGATCCTCCTGCCTCAGCCTCTCGAGTGCTGGGATTACAGGCATGTATCATGCCTGGCTTAGTCTGTTTCTTTTGATTGATGACTTGAGGCCATGTATTGGCTTATATTTGCCATACTATTTACTTGATGTTGGTTTCCTACTTTTAGTCTGTGTTTAATTGCTTGTTCTGCTTGAGGGTTCCTTTGTATTGTTGTTCTTGAAATTGTGGTCTTTTTTTATCTCTGTCTAGAATATCTTTTAGTATGCTTTGTAGGGTTGACTTGACACTCATGAAGTTCTTCATTTGCTCTTTGTCATGGAAATATTTTAGTTCTCCATTAAATTTGAAGGTTAGTTTTGCAGGATACATCTATCTGGGTTGGAAGCTGTTTTGTCTCAAGATCTCTAATAGTTCACTCCAAGCTCTTCTTGACTTGATGATTTATGTTGAGAAATCTACTATGATTCTGATTAGATTTCCTTTATAGGTGATCTGTTTCTTTTCTCTAGTGGCTTTTAGCATTTTGTTCTTTTCCTAGATATCTGGCATCTTATATATCTGATTGTAGTTTTATGGGGTACAGAACAATGTTTTGATACTTGTATCTAGTTTATGAACTACCTCAAATATTTGTCATTTATTTGTAATGAAATCTTTTATTAACATTTATGTTGCTGGAAATTGAAGTCAATGAACTTTTGTAAAAAGGACTTCTGTAAGTATATTCTTTATGAAATCTGGGAAGTCTGCTTTGTACAATCTGATTAATATATTCAATTTAGAGAGGATTTTGCAGGTGAGAATTCAGGCCTATTTTGCATTATCACATTTAGTGGACAGACATTCCCCCACTTCCTAGAATGAGAATATAACCAATTTGTAAATTTCCTGCCTTGGAATTCAGAGTATAGATAAATGAATCAGATTAATGGGTAACCTGTAGCTAAACCATGTAGTAGAAATCTAAGTTTCTGAGACAGATGACATGTTGCTAATTTTCTGATTTCAGAGACTGTGGACAATGTTATTCCATCCCCACACATACATTTTGATAAAAATTCCCTACGGATAAGTTGGGTATTGCTATCAGATGTGCCTACCTATACCTATATCTTATGTGGGAAATATTCAGGAGAACAGATCAGAAGATAGCTTTGATTATCCAGATACCTAGATTTAAATTCCAGTTTTGTATCGTTATAGCTTTATGACCTTGGACAAGTTACTTATCTGCTTCATTTCTGCTTTCCAGAAGGAAAAAAAACAGCTTACGTATACCATAGTTTTATTTGTGAAGATTAGATTGCATAAGTTAAATCTTGCTGGAATTGCTGCATAGTTGAATAACTGTAAGACATTATTTTTATATAGCTGGGCTTGCTCAACCAAGACATCCAGAGCATATCAGCTATGTCCTGCCTGTGACTATGCAGTGACAGTGCTGTGCTATAAATGTGCCCATGATTTTACTTTTCCTGAGAAAAAACATTGCTGAATGACTATTCATTCAAGATAATTCTCATAGCTTATGAAACTTTTCCCTTTGAAGTATGAATTATTACTATTCATGACAACATTCATCTTTCTTCTAGAATACTACATTACTAGGTTCAAGTGATATATAGTTGATGATTTCATATATGACCTTGCAGTGGTACACAGAAGCTTGTGGACACATGAGATGAAGCCACAATTATCTGATTTTGTCTATGCCCCAGTATGTGTCGGACATCTGTAAAATACTGGCAAGGGTGGATGCAGGAAAACATTGATCCTTCGAAAGAGTGATTGAGGGATATTACTAAAAAGAGAATTATTCTACAGTAATATACAATATGCTTCCCTTTTTGTCCATAAATTTTAACAAACAGGCTATTTCACATCTACCTCATAGAAGAAATTTGGACCAGGGTTCATACAAAGCATATATAATGATCTTCTCAGTAACTAGTGCAGAAGTCTGGGGTATACTGAATCTACTATGTTCTCCTTTCTGCCCTTCAAGATAGATAGTGACTCTACTCAGATCAGGAAATCTTTTATTATTCCTCTAGCTGGTAATGGTATCATTAACCCATGATAAATACTTGAGTGCCATCAGAATAATAAACTTGTGGGGACTTTGTTTCACAACGGAAACTATGGGCAAAATCAAAATGATGAACTGAATAATTAAATAAATATATTTCCTTCACAAAGCATATATATGTATGCTTTCTATTGTGTCCGATAATTTGTCTTTTACTTTGGTCACATTTGGAATTAGTGTTCCAAAGTTTTAATATCTTTGATGGTGAGTTATATTTGCTCAAATGCAAGATGTAACACTCTGAGAATAACCTGAGTTAGCATGTAATTATATCATTTCATTTTATTAAATTTGCAGGCATAGCCCATATTATATTATTTCAGACTAAGTTTTTGTTGACCATGCACATTTAAAATATTAATTCTAGGGGCACCACTTCAGTTACAAATTTCTTGCGAGTCTTCATAAATATAATGAATTAATTTGTATCAATTGATTCTCCATGTGAATATTAGCTGATTTCTGACTGTTTAAAGTATTCCTATCAGAGTAAGCATAAATAAGAAGTAGGTGTTGGTAAGTCTTTTAGGGATGGATAAGGCTTGTTTACATAGAGAGAGAAATAGAAACCTCAGAAAGAAGGTAAAAATGAGCATTGATATGTTTTGGGATTCCTTAGGAGACAATTTAATAAGTAACAAGAGTCTTGGAAGATTATAATAAGAGACGCTGCTGGAAAGCTAGATTAAATACAGATGAATGAGGGCTTTAAATATCAGGTTAAGGATTCTCCACTATACTGTGTAAGTGTTTCAGGAGGATTATTTTTAAATCAATGTATAATATGAAATGCCTTGCAAGAGGCTGGAGGCAAGGAAACCTATTGAGAAGCTGTATTAACACAGGCTAAAGTATTATATACACATGCTTGGCTAGAGGAAGACACAATAAAATAAAAGCAACTAACTAAAGAAAAAATTGACTAAACACATATCAGTTTGTACTACATGTTAAATGCATAATATTACAGGATTCCCAGATTATAAAGTACTAATATATATGAGAACTCAAATGAAGATTTTGAGTCTCAGTAGTGATCAAATCAATAAATGAATAAATATACATATACATATATTATATGTAAACACTTACATTAAACAGAAACACTGTTTTACCTTTTGGTGCTGGGGTTTGATCCCAGGCCTTTATGCACACCAAGCATATGCTCTACCACTGAGCTACATCTCTAACTCAGAAAAAAACTTAGATTTGAACTCAGGTGACAGTAAGACAATCAGGATCAAAAACCTCTAATAGAGACACGTGAGACTACAGGAAAAGTCAATCAGAGCTATAATTAGAAACTTGTACATAACTTGAAATAAAACAGGAAATAATTATGATCATTTCAGTCTCTACCATGTAGAATAGAACAAATTTTGGTGGATACTTACCGTTTTTAATTTCCATGTTTTATATATATGTACACTCTTCTTAGTTACATTCATTTAAGATAATATGGATGTTAGAAAAACTAATTACTTTTAAGGTTATAATGGTAAGTTTATTTCATGACATAGTAAGTTTTCATTAGTATTTTGATTCTCTCATCTCTGTTACTAATTGCTCAGTCAGAGATTTTAATGGGAAATGGAATGTTTAGATCAGAATTCAATTTGTTCATTCCTCCTTCTAGCACTAGGTCTAGTTTAAAATAAAAATGATTAAATGTAATTTACATAAACAGCATATGTCTCAGTCATGTTAATACGTTCTTACAATTGTTTCACTTGTTACATCATCATTCCTGTTGTTTTGGTCAACACGGAGGTAGAGAAGTTGTGTGATTGTGTGTGTGTGTGTGTATGTGTGTGTGTGTTAATTGGTGAAAATATACTGAAACAATTGAAGAAATGCTAACAAACACAGGATCCCATCATTAAATTTGAGAATTACAACTGTCTCCAAAATGCTGCCTAATACCAATTTTTAATATAATTTTTTAGATTATCTAAAATAAGATTAACAAATATTTTGTTTTTTATTGACTAAATTAAGAAAGAGTTTTATATAGACTTAGTACAGCAGCCAACTGGAGTCTTCTCTTTTATTAGTTCTAATTGGTGTGTAATACTCAATGTTTTTGTGCTGTTCATCCCCATTTGGAATCCTCTTAGCGTCGTTCACATTCCTACAATTCACTTTCATTTTCCTCTTGCTTCTTCTGACCTAGTGCTGTATTTCATGTCCTTATACTTTCTGCTTCAAGCACCACTTCTAATTCCTGCTTAATGATCTCTTTCTCTATTTCTCGTTTCAAAATCTGCCTTTCTCCACTAATATTAGTTTCTATTTCCATTTTTATTTGAAGTTGAGTATTTGTGTATTCCTTTTTATATTTGCTTTCTTATCATAAATCAATGCATGTATAATGATTGATAGTGAACACTCACTAGAAACTAGGTAATATAGATAAAGAAATACATGTGGGATGGAATCTCATCCCTTAGTAAACAGAATCAATGGTAGAGTGTTTACCTGGCTGCTAAGAGTTTCTGGGTTTGATCCCTAGCACAAAAACAAAAGCAAAATAGAAAGAAAAGAAAATTCTGGACCCCGATTTCTATATATATCACAGCTTGTTAATTTGAGAAATATTCACATTTCAAATATTTTTGTTGTAGAGAGCTCTCCTTTGCATTGTTGCAATGTTTAACAATATTACTGGCTTCTATCTGCTCCCCTTGAAAGCTCTGACAACTAAACTGATCTCCAGATAATGTCAATGATTCTTGGTTTAAGGGGCCAAAATAATTTGCAGTTGGAAAATATAGATCTATAGGATAATTTTAGTGGTCTATTTGCTTTAAATTTATTTATTTACTTATTTTATTTTATTTTTGGAGAATTAAACTCAAGGCATTGCACTTTCCAGGCAGACACTTGTGATGCTGAGCTATATCCCTAGCCCTAAATTTAGACCACGTTTTTGACTCACAGCTATAATTTTAATTTTTAAATCATTAGTATTCCGTTTTGCATATTATCCTGCTAGTAGATATAACTCACAACGGGTATTCAGAACCATTTCATCTTGTTCCTAAAGAGACAATTTTACTATTCAAGTCTTCCCAGTGAGATCCATGGCAAAATGTGACCCACTCTATATGATATTCAGGAAAATATAGAATTCCAAATGTAACTGACATTAGATGTGATAGATATGTTAATATGATAGGCAATGAATATGTTGTATAGTAGTAAAAAACAAGTTTGAACTTTGACAAGAGAGATTGACTGCTTTAAGAATAATTTCAGAGTGGCTGACTTTAAGGATTATGAATGTTCACTTTTTAATTAAAGCAAAATCAAGACATATGCTTCTAGCATTCCTCTTATTTATTAATGAGAGTAGAAATTTATATTTCATTTCTGGAAAGCTCTAACATATAAAGATAGATCATAATAAT
>PVLD010015119.1:0-13679 GCA_004027595.1 Dinomys branickii | reverse complement strand
CCCTTTCTTAGTTTTTGGTTTTATTTCTTTTAAACTGGGAAAGTCTTTATCTTTCATCCAATCTTGATGGACAGATTTTTCCATTATAGTATTACTGGTTGACAGTTTTCTATTTCAGATTTCAACTCTTTGGTTATATCAGCAACTCCCTTCTGGCCTAGAAGGTTTTACTGAAAATCTCATAAGGTTTCATTGTACCCTTATATGTGAAAAGTAATTTTCTCTTGTTTATTTCTGTCTTTGACCTTTGAAAATTTGACTGGAATTTGTTTTACTATAGATATCTTTTAGTTCATCTTGTTTCAGCTCATTTACCATCATGAATCTGGATGTGTAAAAATAAAATTTTAAATTTTGTGTTCTCTCCCCATCAACTGCCTTTTTGCCTGTCTAATTTGAAGCTGAAGTATCCATCCCCCTACTCTCTGTGGTGGTTTATAAAAATGCAAAACTGTTTTTGGCTTCTTGTTACTGAAAATTAGCTATATGTGCTTTCTCCTTGTGTTTAGGTGATTCAGTTATTGAAATATGATAGAGGTGATATGATATGGCCTTAGGGGCTGGACTAGAAAAGGGTATGAGGTTTACAGTATTGTCCATTTTACCTGCTTTGATATTATCATAGACTTGGTGGCCTATTTACAATAGAGATTTAATTATTTCTATTCTGGAGGCTGGGAAGCCAAAGACCAAGTTGCCACTAGATTTTGTCTGGTGAACATCTGCTCATATACAGCTGACTTTTCATTCCTTCCACACATGGTACGAAAGGTGAAGCTGTTCTCACTAATCTCATTCATGAAGGCTCTGCTGCCCTAATCTAATCACTTTCCTACGGCCTCATATTCTAGTAACACACAAGGAATATTTATGATTTAAACATATTAATTTTTCAGAGATACAAGTACTTAGACTGTAGCAAATATTTAGGTTGTGAAGTCTTTACTGGAATTTCCCTCTTAGAAGTCATTTGTCATTTTTTTTAAGAAACTCAAACATTCAAACTCCGTTCACATGTTGGTTCTTTGCTTGATAGAATCAGCTGAGCACAGACTTCAAATTGTCCCTTTCACCTACCAGATGTGCAAGTAAAGAAAGCTCCAGATAATTCCAGCTCACAGTAAATGAGTCATACCAATTTCAAGTTTCTCTTTTCAGCTAAGACCTGTGTTAAACCATGTTTATTTTGCCAAATCTGAATTCCTGACTTATAGAATTCATGATACTAATAATATTGTTTTCTTTTGTGTTAGTAATCTTGTCTGGTTTGTTATGAAACAGTAGTATCTAACACCACCTGAAGGGCCCTAAGCTTTCCTCTACTTTAGAGCCTTAGCAGATCTGGTTTTCAGGGCATTCATTTTCCAGCTCCTAAGTTGGCTCACAGGTGCTTTTTTTCCTTGGAAAATTAATATTGGCTGGCAGGAGTTGACTTTTGTGGGAAATTGCCTCTTTACATCCTTTCAGTGAACCCCCCCGTCAATGAATTACAGACACAGTGATGCACAGGTTCCTTATGGAAAGGAAAGCTCATGTATGGGTTATGCTTCAGAGTCCCTTCTTCTTGAATTGGATCAAGTCTAGAGAGTCCCAGAGCACATCTTCACTCAGGTTTTGCTTACTATCTGTTCTTCTTCTCTACTTAGGTGATTTTGCTTTGTTTTGTTTTGCTTTTAAAGAGTACTCTCAACAAGTCACATGCCTACAAATTCCTGTCTCACATTCTGCTTCTTAGGAACTTCACCAAAGACAGAGCCTTTGCACTCACGGTATGAGCACGATCTATTGAACTGTTCTGCATACACTATAAGCTTCTTTCCATTATTTACTTTTCAGTCTACTTTTCAATAAAATTAGGAATTTACTATAAAACCAGTTTCCCTATTGCCCTTACTGTCATAAGTTTATATCCTACTATTGATTCAGTAATAGATGTTTCTCAGCATGACAGGTTAAACTTATTAATTTATCACTATTAAAGTATCTATACTTCTTTCTCTTCCCCTGAGTATGAAACTGAAGACATTTTTCACTAACCATTGCATTTCCAGTGCTTATAATATAATGTATACTATGTGTCTGACTCTATAAAAATTGATTATAAAGGTAAGATTACTAAGGAAATAATCAGAGATGCATGCAAATATATATTGAAAGTAATCCATGGTATCATTTAAATGATGAAAACAGAATCTGCCACATAATAATGTTATGAAAATCTATTTTAGTAAACAATTACAACAATGCCCTAAAACAATGTCTAGATTATTTTAATTAAAAAAAACATTTAAAATATCTATGACAAAATTTTACTGGAAACATCATAAAAAATGATAAATCCTATAAAATTTCAATTAAATGAATACTGTACACATTTACACATACATACAGATAAAAAGAGGAAATATCCCAGAAGTTAACAGTAGGTATGAGATAATAATATTGTTAATTTTCAACTTCTTCTTTGAAACTTTTTATTGACTATCACCAATTTTTCTAAATCTTCAACTATAAATATAAATTAAACTTATAAGTAGAAACAACTATCTGTTAAAGTATGATTTAAGGAGGTACAGTGCTTAGGGAGCGGGACATTTGGGAAAGCAGTTAGGGATATAATGCTAGCACCAGCTCATGTTCTCTTCCCTAGTGGAGTACTTTTAAATAATGTGAATCTTGGAGAGTTTTTCCTGGCACTAGAAAATGCTAGGGAATTTGCTTTAAGTTTCTCCTGGAAATCTGTGCTAGAACAGTTCCCCTTAGCTGGAACACTAAGGTATCCATCTAGCGATAAATCCAGAAGCTAAGAAATGCTAAGGAGTCACTAAAGAACCTCCGTATGTAACTTTGAGAAGGATATTGTAAATGCATAACAATGCTAAGCATGAAGGATTGAGAATGGCAAGTGTTGTCTCTAAAAGCAAAGCCCAAGAAAATCTCCTGGCACTAAGAAATGTACATATAAGTATGAATATAAAAATAAATATAAAATCCTCACTTTCAAAGTACCATTAAGAATAGTCTTTTAGTGTTGGGCAAAGAGAGGATATTAACACTTAAGTGTTCCCTGGCCCTCTCCATCCCTTGGTCATACTTGGCATCTTGTGAAGAATAGAGTGCGCTGTCCTTTAGAGTTTCATGGAAGTTGTAATGATTTCCTGTCATTTATTTTAGTATGATGTCAAGCACTAATATTTTAGGAAGAACGGAATGATGGATTAGTCAGCTATAGTGACCTTCCTTGGTAACCTAACAATACGTATGTGAAATACTATACGCTTAGAAAATATCTTTCACTGTAGTGTTCCTATTACATATGCACTCTGTTGCTTGCCTAGGTTATGCAAGTATATTTTTAAAGTAACTTCTTTAAATCTAAAACCTGGAATTATTTTGAAATAACACAACCTCCATTTGAGAATGAGCATATCTATCACAGTCTGTAACAGAGTCTTACTGATTTCTTGTTTACATGAAATTATAAAACCCTCGATACATGAACATTATGAACATACAAATGTTTCTACTTTCTTGTGGTCAATACTTTGTTTATGAAAAGCATGTTTTAGAATTTATAATTTATTTAAAAGTAGTTTTTAGTTTCAACTTTTTGTGGACACTGTTTTATCTTTGCCTTTCATGTATATCCCCATGTTTGAGAATTATTTTTCTGAGCATCTTTTCCTTTGTTAATTTTATGAAGATATGTTGTTTGTATCAAAATGATCTAACACATTGAGAAATTCATGAGTTACTGTAAAAGTTTTGCCTCTTGATTTGACAACTATTTACTGTACATTACTTCTTTACTAATTCTAACTGTGTCCCTTGTATATTTTGTTGGTTTTGAGGCTTCCTGTGCTTTCATGATAGCTTCTATCTACATCTCAAAGTTTCCCAAAATGACCGCATTTGGATCCTTCAATATTTTTTCGTGCTTAGTTTTTATTTTTTAAAAAGATGTCCTGGTTAGTTAGCTATAAGAAATAGTTTAAAATTCAGAATTATGACTCAAGGGAAGCAATGTAAATCTTGCTTCCTGAATTACATCTGAATCTGGCAGAAGAATGTATAATATTTCTCTTGAAAACAAAAGAATAATTATTGGAGCAGAGTTGGATGACACATAAGCCTAGAACCTAATTTAATCAATGGAGATTTATGATTAAGACACCATGTTGCCCTGAGCTCTCACACATCATAAAAATCCTACATTTCAGAGAATTGAGGGTGAAGCATTCATTGAACTTCCAGCTGAGCAAGATTTAACAATGTTGTGACTATAAGGATAACTGTGACTCAGTTCTTGCTCTACATTATGGTTAAGAAAAGGCCCAGTGGGAGTAAGTGTAACAGAGGGGACAAGCAGCAGTGCATTACTTCTGGTCATGTTGGGGGAATAATGAGTAATATGGGTCAGCAGAGTATGAAGATAGTGCACCAAAGAGAGTTTGGCCACAAGTGAAAAAGAATATGTTCTTTCTGGCAAAATAATCTTCATTCTGTCTTTTAGGGACAAATATTTCAAGATTGCAAATTTGTCAGACATATGTAGGATGGGAAGAGATTGGAAGAACAGTATGCTACTGTAAGAATATTATCTCAACCCAAGAAAAAGAAATGGGATGTAACAATGAGATAGTAGGAATGCAGAGAAGTGGATAAAATGAAGAGATTTTATGATGGCAGTATTAATAAGATTCAGCAATTATTTAAATGCGAAGGTGTTTCATTTTCCACACCCACAGAGTATTTTAGAAACTATGCCAGATTTAACTTTTTGAAAGTGTACCGTGAGTACACTTCTGTTAATCATCATGTATTTTTTAATTCACATGTGTTTCGCTTGTATCTGGATGTCCCCTCTAAGTCTCATATGTTTATAGGTGAGCCTTTGAGGGGGTGGCTGGATTACATGTGTGTGATCCTGGGACTAAGGGACTGTGACAGTTAATTGCTTTAGCATAGATCGATGTGTGGATATGAAAGCCCCACCTTGGTGTGGGTGTGGCCACCCAAAAGGCTTGTAGCCTAGATGGGTAAAAGGGAGAGGAAAGCTGCTGCTGTTGCTGCCTAGTCCTGTTTGTCTGCTACTCCATGAACTGTTTTTCCTCTGCGATGTCCAACTGCCATATGCTCCTGCTTTGGAGTCAGCTGACTATGGACTGAAACCTCTATAAACTGACTAAAATAAACTTTTTCTTCTTTATTTTGGGTGTTGGATATTTTGTCTCAACAACAAAAATGCAACTAAGGCAGCATGCCTGTCTGAAATTTTTCTTAAATGTGTTCCTGGCTTTAATTCTGTAATAGGTTTATCCTTTACTTTCCATAGTCATGTTGGATATGACATTTTAATGACCTATCAGATGTAAATCACCTTGTTAATGTTATGAGACTCCAGCTATTTTTCTCCAATACCGCTTTATGTCTCAGTTTCACTAGGCATATGGTAAAGGGACAGATCAATGTTTTTATTTTTTGGCGGTACTGGGGATTGAACTCAGGACCCTGCGGTTGCTAGGCAGGCGCTTATTCCACTGAGCTATATCCCCAGCCCCAAATGTTTTTAAATGTGAGCAGAGGAATACATATTGGAGAAAAAATGAATATACTTTTGGAAAACTTGAGACGTGAATTTGACCAGTATATGGTGGAAAATATTTGAGGAGTTTGTAATAACTGTCTAATCCAAAGAATAATATAACCTTTGGATTTATAATTTAGAAATTTTACTAAACTATCAGTTATCTATCCAATCGAACATACATAATCTGAAAAATTACAGAAACAAACTCTAATGAGTTCTGTTGACAGTTATTTTAGGTAAATATGTGTGGCCACTATAATTCTGCTTGCTGTGTACAAATTCATCATGTCCTCAAAGTACTATAATCTTGGGGGCTGGGGATATAGCTCAGTGGAATAAGCGCTTGCCTAGCAAGCGCAGGGTCCTGAGTTCGATCCCCAGTACCGCAAAAAAAAAAAAAAAAAAAAGTACTATAATCTTGGAAATTCATTCCTATTTTATCACAGCAATCTACATTCATTTAAAGTATATTCAGTGATAATATTTCTATATAATTTCTGTTATTAATCGTGATATGCACAATTAGATAATCCAAATTTAAATTACACATGGCTATTTTTAAAATTGAGAACATATATTTTACCAGAGTTAAAAGGGGCACATTTAAATATTTATTTTTTTTGCACAATATCTAAATTTTTTACTACATGCACATCTCAAATATTTACCTTCATCATTACTAATTTTTGATCCATTTTTAATATAAAGGTAAAGATAATTATTTCACAGTTACAAAGATCTCAGGAAGATACTAATCTCATTTGTAAGTTAGGAAAATTGAATTACTATATTTCACTTAACTTCAAGTAGCTGGTATTTGAATGTTCTTTCTTTTTTTTTTTCCAGGACCGGGGATCGAACTCAGGGCCCTAGTGCTCAGCGGCAAGCACTTAGCCCACTGAGCTGTACCTCCAGCCCTGAATGTTCTTTCTTGGGTGTGAGAGATAACTATTTTTAGTAGTACTACTGATATTTGCTCGAGGTCTCATCATCGATTTAAAACCATTGTGTGTATGCTCTGGTTGCTCTTCAGATCATATAAATCTTTCGCCTTTTAAAACCATTGTGTGCATACAAAGACACTAGAATAAATAAATACTTTAGTACTCACACCAGGCCATAAATAAGAATTGACTATATTATTTTCATGTTTTATTCAATATTCTAAATTGTGGAAACATAACAGCATGTGATGATGATTTTGTTTTAGGAAGGAAATTTTTCTCTATTTAGCAGTAATATACAATCTTAATTGGGATTTTAGGGATACTGGCAAAAGTTAAGAGTCTGAAGTTAAATTCAAAATGAAGTTTCAACCCTTGTTAAGTATTTGAGGTGCATGGGGTTATTGATTTAAAGAAAAATAAATGCAGAACAATTTGTGTCTTCAACAAAATCTCTATAAGAGCAATCCCTTTGGATGACAGCATATATATACTGTGGTAAGTTTGTGTTATATTGCAAAATCCAAAAATCAATATGATTGAATTTATTCTGTACTGTTCATCCATAGAGAGCTAGACTATCATCTGAATTTCTGTGGAAGTTCAAAGTATGAATGAAGTAGCAGTTACTAGGTTTAAATTCTAATGGGAATACCCAGAAAGATCCTTCAGTTAGATGACACTGCAGCATGAATTTAAAATAATTTTCTGACTGAAAGTAATTAATGCTTCAAGGATTTTACAGAACATAAGATTATCTCAAGAATTAGAATCCAGAAAATACTTTATAGGAAATATTTGTGAAGTAATTGTGACTTACAATATTTAAATGTAAAGCATCTTAGTGTTTAGTACTTTGGAAAAATCAAATGGCAATATGTGGAGGAATAATTGGAATAATTTGAACTTATCTGTTCAATTATTTATCCAAATCTATTATTTACAAGACTCTTTCAAGCAGATGACATTTACCACTGAATAAAATAGATAACTCTGTATCCTCTTGATACTTACCTATAAGCTTAGGAGACAGTTAAGATGATAAACAGGTAAATTAGGAAAGTATACTGAAACAAACTATGTAGAAAAATAAAGAAGAAAGCCAGATAGAGTGTTCTTTTTTTTTTTTTTTTGGTGCAGGAATCAAATATAGGACCTTGAGTTTCCCAGGCAGGGGCTCTGCCAGCGAGCTACATCCCCAGTAAAGTGTTATTATTTCAGGACTGAAGTTAAAACTCAAGGGAAACATAAAACACTAATAAGACTAAAATGAAAAGTATCAATGTGTCATTTTACATTTAGTTATTAATAATTCATATTAACTCTTAAAATTATCCTTATATTCTTAGACTTGAATATAAATATAATAATTACATAGAAAAATTAAAATTAATGAAGACCCCAAATCATCAACTTTTACTAGTAAAGCTAATTCTTAGAATTTACTTTTTGTTAATAGTCTTCAACAATTTATAAGGGAACATAGAAAGTCCTTTAAGATGTATTTGATAGGAAGTTTGTTTTGGTAATGGAGAAACTGGTATTGTTCTCTTACCCTCAGGAAAATTTTACCAAACAGATGTTTTTAGAGGTTTCACAAAAGGCAGAGTAAGTCCGTGGAAAAGGGAAGAGAAAGAGACTGAAAGAGAAGATGATCTCTTCTACTCCCCAGGTTTCTGAAAGTCAATAATTTATAGACTGTAACCTAAGTAGGTAGTGTCCCAAAAAGAAAGATGCTCTTGAACAGAGCAGAAATAGATAATCATTTAGTAGTATTTATTTCTAACTTGAGGGCTGGGCATGAATGAGAGAAGAAACTATTAACAGAGATCCGGGAAACTGCAGAAGGCTCTCTGAGGATATGGCCAAACACTAAATGGCCTCCAAACAAAATTCAGTTACAGAAGTCCAGAAAAAGAAAGAAAGCTCACAGGAAAAGAATTATTAATAAGGAGCTGTGAACTGAAAGTACCAGAAGTTGCAGATGACTGGAAAATAATTAAGTACTGAGAAGCTAGAATAAAGACACTTTGTTGAAAATCCATTGCATTAAGTAAAGTTCTAAAAACAGGCACAAAGCTGGGCTAACCTCCCCATCAAGTAATGGATAGCTTGCCTTTGCTTAAGGAAAATATTAAGTCTTAAGTTGTTCAATCCGATTTTTTTCCATTTTAAAGATAAAAGAACAAAAACATAATAGCAAACACACATACATTTACAAAATAATATAAAAACTATGCAAGCAATACTGATTTTCAGACAAGTGATAGGAAATTAACAGTGGTTGCATTTTATATTGATACCTTCATATTGGTTACTCAGGTAAACAAATATAGACATGTAAGGTTCATCAAACAATTAAGCATTCACTGTTCCTTTCAATAAAGCAATAGAAGTCAGTAGTACAACTATGTTTGCTATCCTATGTATACATATATACATACTTCCCCCTTCTTTCTTTTTCTTTTCCCTCATCCCAGTTTTTCTTTCCTTTTGAGCAGTTTCCTTTCTTTCCCCATTATCTACTGTACCTCCTAAACTTTATTCACTCTTTCAGGTTCTTACAATCAGATTTGCAAATAAGTTACCTGTCTGTCTCAATGATTTGAAACATTTTATTGATTCAGATAACAAAACAAATTTCAGACACTCATGGAAATTATATATACTAAAAATATGATGCACATGAAAAATCATGTGAACATGATGTGTAACCTGGAAAAAAATCCAATTTTACCAGTAAATGCAAAAGATAGCAGGATTCAAAGGAAATATTACATATATATGTGTGTGTGTATATATATATATATATACACACACACACACACACACACACACATATATATGAATTGAAGATAGGTTTAATTAGTTAAATTTTAAAGATGGAAAAAAGATCAATAAAAAATAACAAAATAGAAAAAAACAAAAAGGACAAACCATAAAGATGATACAGGATTTCAAAACAAAGTGATAATTAACAGAGGTTGCTATATTGCATGTTGTTATCTTCAATGAATTTGCTCACATTACTAAATGTGAGAAATCAAGATTGACAAAACGGTTAAAGAGAATAAAAAATAATAATAATTAAAAAAACATTAGAAATGATAGAGTTTCACTACACAATATAGTGAGAATTCACTGATGGTTGTTATGTTGCATATTGTTATCTTCAAATTTATTGTTCAGATTACCAGATATAAGCATCCAAATTGGCCAAAAAAGTTAAGCATTGACTATTCTTTTCAACAAAATATTAAACATTATCAGTACAGTTATATCATATATATATATTCCCCTCCTTTCATTTTTTTCTCCTTTACTTCATCCCAGTTGTTTCTTCCTTTGAGCAAGTTCCACCCCTTTCATAATTATTGTATGTTTGTGGTTTTATTTACTCTTTCAGGTTCTTACACTAGGGAAACAATATGAGGTTTTATCTATGTGGGTCTGACTCATTTCACTTATGAATATGATCTCTTGTTGTAACTAATTTCCTATAAAAGTCTAGAGTTTATCATTTTTATGGCTGAGTAATACTCCATTGTATAAAATGCCAGGTCTTTTTAATCCATTTCTCAGTTGATAGGCATTTGGATCATTTCCAAGATTTATATATAACAAATTGTGCTGCTATATACATGAATAGACATATATAGCTGAGGTATGATGATTTTAATTCTTCTGAGAAAATGCCCAGAAAGGGGAATAGCTGGGTTAAGAGGGACTTCTAATCCTAGGAATTTGAGGAATCCCCACACAGATTGCCACAGCTGTTTCACCAAGCTACATTTTCACCAGCAAGAAAAAAGGGTTCCCTTTTTCCTACACCCCCTCCAGCATTTGTTATTGGTTGATTTCTTAATGATAGCCATTGTTTCTGGGGTGAGATGGAATCTCAGTGTTGTTTTAATTTGCCTTTCTCAAATGACCAATGATGAACATTTTTTCATGTATTTACTTGCCATTAGTATTTCTTCATCTGAGATATGTGAATTCATTTCAGATGCCCATGTTGGGTCTATGAATTTTGGAGACCTAATTTAAAAAAAAATTTATATGTTCTAGATAAGAAGTCCTTTGTTAGAGGGACAGTTGGCTAAAACATTTTCCCAGTTTGTGGATTTTCTTTTTACTCTGTTAGTGATTTCTTTTGATATGGAAAATCTCTTCAATAAGATGAATTCCCAGTTTTTGATACTTTGAAGCAATTCCTGTGGAGTTTTTTTGTTCATGAACTCCCTGCCTATCTCTATGTCTTCAAGATTTTTACCTACTTTCTCTTCCAGTATATTTAGTGTTTGTGTTTTAATATTTATGTCTTTGAGCAATTTTTACTTTAGTTTAGTGCATGGTGATATGTATGGGTCTCGTTTTAGTCCTCAACATGTGAAAATCCAGTTTTCCCAGCACCATTTATTAAAGAAATTATCTTCCTTTCAGTGATCATGTTTGGCCCCTTCACGAAAGCCAAGGTGGCTGAGTGTTTGTAATTGTATCTGCATCTTCAAATCTGTTCCATTCATCTTCGATTCTTTTTTTTTTTTTTTGCCAGTACCATGTTGATTTTTATCACAGTAGCTTTGTAGTATAATTTCAAGTCAGGGATTTTGATGCCTCCTGCCTTGATGTGTTGCCCCGGACGGCTTTTGCTATTCTAGGCCTCTTCTGATTCCAGATAAATTTTAGGAATGTTTTCTCGAGATCTGTGAGCTATGTTAATGGTATTTCAATTGGGAATGTATTGGATCTGTACAGCAATTTTGGGAGTGTGACCATTTTCACAGTGTTGCATCTTCCTGTCCATAAGCAAGAAATATTTTTCTATTTTATGAAATCCTCTTTGATCTCTTTTTTCAGAGTACTGTAATTTTCACCATATAGATCTTTTACTTCCTTTGTTAGATTGATTCCTGAGTATTACATTTTTTAGATACTATTATGAAAGCTATGGTTTCCTCAATTTTTCTCTCAGTGTGTTTGTTGTTTATGTACATGAATGCTATAGATTTTTGAATGTTGACTCTGTATCCACCTGTGCTACTGAATTTGGTTATTAAATCTATAAGACTTTTGGTGGTGTTTTTGTGGTCTTCTATGTAGAGTATCATATCATCTGCAAATAATGATAATTTATATTCTTCCTTTCTTATCCTTATTCATTTTATTTCTCTCTCTTGTCTGATTTCGCTGGCTAATATTTCCAGAAATAAATTGAATCAGAGTGGTGAAAGTGGACATCTTTGTCCTGTACCTGATTTTAAAGTGGAAGCTTTCAGGTGTTGTCCATTTAATAGGATGTTGCCTGCTGGTTTGTCATAGATGGCTTTGATGAGATTGAGATATTTTCTATGTGGTTTCTATTATCAATGAGTGTTGGGCCTTATCAAAAGCTTTTTCTGCATCTCTTAGATGTTCATGTGATTTTTGTCTTTGGCTCTATTGATATAGGGTATTACATTAATTGATTTGTGTATATAGAACCATCCCTGCATTCCAGAGATGAATCCTATGTGGTCATAGGTGTACAATCTTGATGATTTGCTGCATTCTGTTTCCTGGTATTTTATTGAGAATTTTTGCATTTTTTTCATTAGGGAGATTGACCAGTAGTTCTCTGTTTTGGATGAGTCTTTCCCTAGTTTTGGTATGAGGGATAATACTTGCGTCTCAGAATGAGTTAGGAAGAATTCCCTCCCTTATAATTTCATTAAAGGGTTTTAGAAGAATTGGCATTAAATCTTCTCTAAAATTCTTGTTGAATTCAGCAGTCAATCCATTAGGACCTGGACTTTTCTTCATTGGTAACTTTTTATTACATTTTCAAGTTTCCTTGTTATTTGGGATTAATTAGTTATTTGGGATTTTTATATCATGTTAAATCAGATTTGGTCTTTCATATGTATCTAGAAATCTGTCCATTTCCTCTGTGTTTCCCACCCTGTGAGACTAAAGATTTTCAGAGTAGCTATTGATGACCTTCTGGATTTCTACAGGATCTATAGTAATTTCTTCTTTTCCACTTCTTATTGCATGAATTTGAATTTTTTCTTTCCATGATTTGATAAGATTGACTAATGGTTTATCAATATTATTTATTCTTTCAAAGAACCAACTTTTTGATTCGTTTAGTCTTTGTATTATTTTCTTAACCTCCATTGCATTAATTTCTGCTCTGATCTTTAGAATTCCTAGGCTTCTTGGGGTTTGGGGTTTGACTTGCTCTTCTTTTTCTAGAAGGTTGAGCTGTCACATAGGATTATTTATTTGTGCTCATTCTGTTTTCCTGATGTGGGAATTACCCACTATATCTTTCCCTCTGAGAACTGCTTTCATTATGCCCCACAGGTTCCTGTAAGTTGTAGCTATATTTTAATTTGATACTAAATATTGTTTAATTTCTTCTTTAATTTCATCTGTGATCCATTGGTTGTTCAGGAGGGTACTATTTAATTTTCATGTGTTCATGATGTTTTTGCAATTTATTTTGTCATTAATTTCCAGTTTCATTACACTATGGTGTGATGATATGCATGGGACAATTTCAATTCCTTTACATTTACTTAAGTACTTTCTGTGTGTTAATATATGGTCTGTTTTAGAGAACATCCAATGTGCAACCGAGAAGAATGTGTATCCTGATGTTGGGTGGAATATTCTGCAAACATCTACTAAATCCATTTTCTCACAAATTTGGTATAGTTCTGTTATTTATTTGCTGATTTTTTTGTCTAGTTAATCTTTTTGTGACAATGAGGTGTTAAATTCCCCTGTTTTGATTGTGTTACTATTTATTTGATTATTCATATTTGTTAAAATTTGTCTTATATATTTGGTTTCTCCTATATTTGGTGCATAGATATTTATGATTGTTACCTATTGCTCTTGAAGTTTTCCCCTAACAAGTATGTAATGACCGGAGGCTCCGGGGAAGATGGCGACCAGGTGAGCAGCAAGGGAGCGAACCTCCTTAATAAACACCACCAGCTCGAGACAGACTTGGCGAGCGTGAATGCCGGGACCTCAGCTGGGAAGTTTAAACTGGGCGTATTTCTCTGAGATGCCGGGGGAGATGTGGTAGGGCGGACCAGGCTGCCGGGGCGAGACGTGGGAAAGCCCCAGATGCTGGGAGCCAGGGACGATAC